>OZ038490.1:97438585-97443585 GCA_964036315.1 Acanthosepion esculentum | reverse complement strand
AAAAAACACCATGAAAATATTAAGAGAAAATTACAGGGAATCTACGTTACGGCGGTAGAAAAGTGAATGAACCCAGATACCAGATCAGGACCAATAATATTGCAGATTCTTCCTTGGATTTTACCAAGAATCTCTAAATACATAAAAGCGCAAGATTACATATGTGAGCAATGTTCAATGCCGGAACGAATGGTAGACCTATAAATGTGTTAGATAGATTTTGGCCAGAAAAATTTACATACATTTTTTTATTACGGTTTACCACCACATATTCATAAATGCCGCATGTCTGATTTCTCATTCCGAGCCGATATCAGCTACACTACCCGCACATCGACGATGTAGAAATAAAAAGGCTAGAAAAGTAATTAGTTTTAGTGTCAAAAATGAGACACGAAAAGTATTTACGAAAAAGAAACGCAATTTAAAAAAAATAAGATTTAATGACACGTTATTTGAATACAGGTATTTAATTCTCTTTCAGGATAAGATTATTTCTTTGTCTATATCTCTGAGATGAGGTATTATGATTAATTACATTATCACATTTTTCAGACTGTTATCCACATCTTCACTGCCATATTCACAACGTTTCGGCCGCTGTACGCTCCGGCCTTCGTCAGGTGATTGAAATTTCGAACCGAAACCTTTATTTCGTCCGAGAAATTGCAATATGAGCACTGGTAAATCTATGTGACGCTGAAATTAAGTTAATAAGTCCTAAAAAATCATACACTGTTGTCGTCGAGTACACAGTGTATAAAGACTTTGGTTAGATCCAGTGACTAGACCCACAGCAGTGGTGAAATAAATTTTGGCGAGTTGAGTTCAATGGAAATAACTGAGACAACCGCAAGAGGCATGGCACGTGGAGGTAGAACAATAATTATATAAAGTGTTCGGTTCGAAATTTCAATCACCTGAAGAAGGCCGGAGCGTATAATGGCTGAAACGTTGTGAATATGGCAATGACGTTGAGGTTAACAGTTCGAATAATGTAAGATTATTTTTCTTTTAAATTCATTCTTTCACTGTTTATTTATTTCCTTAATGTCTTACACTTTTTGTGTGCTTTCTTTCTTTTACATTAATAAGCGTTCATTCTATTTTTAGTAACTAGCATCCTATCTTTTTTTCTTTTCCGTCTGTCTATCTTCATTACAATCTCAGCTTCGCTTTTTTTTTATTCACTCTTTTTTTTCTTTCTTAATTAGCGTTCTTATTGATTGACTTACCTTCTTTCTTTTTCTTTCCCTTTGTACTTAAAGTCTATCCCTTTCTTAAGCCTCGCACTTATTTATATATTGATCTTTCAAATATAAATAGAGTCTTCAGTATTTTTTCGACAAAATTCCAAAACTACTGTTTGGCTTTTTCTGGAAGCTTCCGGAACCTACCGAGTAAACATGCCAGCTATCTTTGGAAGATCTGTCTACCGACATTTCCGGGCGACGACCAGAAATAGATTTTTAGTGGAAAAGAAACCCAGGTTTTGGAATAAATAAAATAGAGAATTAAAAAAAAAAAGGCGAACAAAATGAGTTCAGTTTTTATACAACAAAAAAGAAACACATGATAATGAAATTAATTCTTTTTGTTAAGTTATTTCTTCATTGAAATTTTACTTATATTTGTCTGTTTATTTGAGTTCTTCTTCAAAATTTGCCTTTTTACACGTCTTACTTTCTACAACATCGACATTTCTGAAAATAAACATCAACTTAACGCAAACATGATAAGGCAGCGTAGAAAGATTACTGAAAGCTACTAATTCCCTCATGGGCTTACATCGCATTACAATGGATAAATAGCATGCGTAGTCCAGGGCATGAGGATAAACTACATGCGGCAAAATGCTTCTGATCGGGAGATTGTATGTTTTGGAGAACGTGGAACCACCTCTTAAATGCTATTGTTCCCAAGTCCAACCTGACTCGGGTGGTAGCACCTGTTAGGTTCCCAGTTATGGGCAACAAATAGCGAACCTCCAAACCTAAACCAAAAAACTATGAAAATATAAAAATACATTCTTATAGTAATATTACCAACAATACCTAATTATAATGAAATAACCAACAATATATATTCATAGCAAAATGACCAGCACTACCTATTTAGAGTAAAATGGTTAGAAACAGACTTTATAATAGAATTACCAACAGTACATTTTATCTGTAGTTGATTTGCTTTGATTGTTTTTTTTACGGCATATCAACCTCAGTGGGTAATTTATTGCCGACACTATTTTGGAATGGATTTTAGCATAGTTTGGTAGAATACACACACACACACACACACATATATATATATATATACACATACATACATATATATATATATATATATATATATACATACATACATACATACATACATACATATAAATACACACACACATATATATATATATACGTATAAATATATATATACACACACGCACACACACATATATATATATATATATATATATATATATATATATATATATATATATATATATATATTCAGTACTATTCGGCCACTCATATTTTTGATATGTAGATGAAGGCATGCAAATGCGTTCAAAAGATATTTATTTGAAGCAAAATATTTTGTGCAATATATTCAGATTTCGCCATTATATAACCCATAGAGATTGACATGCCGCTTAACAAAATCAACCACATAAGAGGCGAGACTGCGTTCTCTAACCATGCTTGGTAAAATTTGTTAAAACATTTTTTTAGCCCTCCTTATACGTATACTATAGAGTGGTGGGAAAGATAATGAAATTTACAATTTACTGAGACGCGGGATTATGAGCTTTAGAACTTCGATTCAGGTCGAATAATAAACGATCAAGGACTAGTCGATACAAACACATCTCGGAGACCATTGCTACAGTTCAATACAAAGTGGATCACCAACAAGTTGAAATTTTATCGAGGCCAGAGAGAAAACATGTTCTTCTATAGCAAATATGATAACTTTTCCCTATGTGGATCGTAGCAAAGTTGGTATATCTTTTTCTCATTTAATAATGTTTAATTAATGAATTATGGCTTTTGCATGTTATTTAAAGCCCGAAAATATGTTTAGATTGTAAGAACATTTTTAGAGATAATAATGAATTACTGATAGAAGTCATTTTGATTAAATGAAGTGTAAGGAGTCCTCCTAATCTGGGGAGAGAAGTGTTGGATTCATTCCATTCTCTAGGGTATTTTCGCGTTAGTGAACATTGCCTTGATCTATCCACTTCCCTTCTCCACATCCTTTCACCTTTCATTCCTATCTGCTCTCGCTCCAAATCTTCTGTAACCCCCTTGCCGTTATCGATCCACTATCTTTCTCCACATCCTCTCCTTTACCACTCCTATCTGCTCTTCCTCCAAACCTTCTGTGACCCCTTGCGTGTTAGTGGCTTCCAGCCTTGCTTGGGGTGATAAGCTTTAAAAAAATTAAAAAAATAAAGAAATCGAATTGAAATTGAACCCAACTCTGCCCTTTTCAATTCGGAGCCATTATTGATCACACCGCATTCCTAAGTTGTTACCCATCTAGTTTCTGACCAGGGGCTTAGCTTTGGGGATCATACAAGAACCAGTGTTTCATGTTGTAGACGTGCTCAAGTCGACTTGAACAAGAAGACTTGATTATATACGCGGTGTCCCTTCCAGACATGAGGCGAACATGGCTCTCCACAATTTTCTCTCCTTTGTAGCTCGTAATAAATGTTATCTTCTTACCATCTCTCCCAAAAACTGCCCTGCTATACATTCACTCTATTTCTCCTGGTAGGTTAAGCATTGCTTTGGAGCTGCTTTCTCTGGTTCCTAGGCCTCATGAATTTAAACGTCCTACGAGGCTGGCATCCCGTTCCCATCCCTTCACCGTTGAAGCTGTTAGATGTAGACGTCTCTTCTACTCCAATAGCTTCATGTCTCGCACATCTCGCCTGTGGAACTCCCTTCCTTATTCCTGTTTCCCTGACAAATACAATCTCCAACTATTTAAGTGTAACGTCAATCGACATCTCCAGTTGCCTTGATCTATCCACTCCCCTTCTCCACATCCTTTCACCTTTCATTCCTATCTGCTCTCGCTCCAAATCTTCTGTAACCCCCTGGCCTTGATCGAACCACTATCTTTCTCCACATCCTCTCCTTTACCACTCCTATCTGCTCTTCCTCCAAACCTTCTGTAACCCCTTGCGTGCTAGTGGCTTCCAGCCTTGCTTGGGGTGTTAAACTTAATATAAAAAAATGACTCTTACATTCAATCTGTCTTGTGAGTATCACATTTTCTAAGCCCTTTTACCTCATTATCTGCCACAGAAATTTCAATTTGATTTTATGTAGAAGTATCCTTTGTGTTGTCATTGTGTCTAGAGCTTCCGCCTTTCTCCCATGCTCGGTCTGCGGTATTGTCACTCCTTCTGTAAAGTTATATTTCTACCGTTCCAAGTGTCTTCAATTGTAGGTAGATTGTCCAACATTCACTGACGTATACAAGGAATGATATTACATAATAAATCATTACATTGTTCTTTGTTTCTAAGGTTATTTTCCTGTTTCTTAATACATTGCTTATCGTTTGAAAGTCATCTTTTTGTATCCCAATGCATCTTCAGATTTACGTGTCGCCTTTTCAATCTTCCTGGATACTTACATTTTTGCACCTGTTTGATTTTGGTATCCCCAATTTTTTCAATGCTAGGCTGTTCTTCTCCCTAACAAACATGCATTTAGTCTTCTTGCAACTGTTCTCGATTTCCATCACTAGCTTCAGTAGGAGTTTTTGTAGTTTCCTTTCTATGTCTGCTATCAACACTGTGTCATCTGCAAATCTTATGATGTTAAGATTGTGGCCGCCACTGATGAATCCTGTTAGAACATCTAATTCTATTAGAATCGCCTTGTTATATAGGTTGAAAAGTTTTGGCGAGAAGACGAATATTTGTCTTACACCCATTTTTATTCATGCATATTTACTGAAGTCATTTTCTATCCATATGCAGA
>OZ038490.1:97413585-97433585 GCA_964036315.1 Acanthosepion esculentum | reverse complement strand
TCTTTAAAATTTTGTTAGCGAATGGATTTCGCCGTTTTATATCAGTAACTTTATTAATTTACTTTTTGTGTGAATGATTCATTGTAATACACATATATATATATATATATATATATATATATATATATATATATATATATATATATATATATACTGTTATGTTTTGAGAAGCCATGTTTAAGACACCAGGTTCGAACGGGCCGGGATTCAACTACTATATCCGAGGCGAGGACATATTCCACGAACGATAAGCAGCGAGTGTTGTTTTTTTACAAAATTGAGGAATACGAGCTGGAGTTTTTTTGTTTTTTTTATGGCAGGAAAATATATATTCCCAAAGTGAAACAGCGCCAAGGACTTGTATGGTGTAACATTTGCCAACTGGCTGTCTCGGACAGAAACCCGAACAGGAATTTAAAAAGAAAAAACAAAAACAAAAAAAAACACGTGTCTTGTTACTAATAAGCTTACTGACCGAGTGGCCACTTTCGTCACAGTATGAAGTGACGTCACTAAGAAAGCCGCCACGTGACCCCTGTTACTTATCTCCACCAAAAAGCGATAACCGCCTTCTATATCCGTACGGTAATAAAACACTACAGTTATCACAATCTCTCCCCTGTTTTCCTTATGACAATGGTGAACTGTTCGAAGATGCTTAGGAAGCCCAGTAGTTAAAAGGGCAATGTCCGTGAGAGAATAATTATAAATTTAAAACACATATGTAGAAACTTTCTGAAAATTGGTGATGGCAATAAAATATATATTTCTTAAATGCTGATTTAGCCACGAAAACTTATACGAGAACAGAAAACCCGTTTTTAACTTGTGGAATCATCCACGTTATCCTTCACCCCTACTAGCGGAACAATCCATTTTTACACCCACACACACCTGTTATTCAATCAGAACACTAATTCCAACAACTCAGTTTCTCATTGGTTAACAGCCTAGAATGCGCGTGAAAAATCACTTTGGCGCTCAAGTTTCTTGAGCCTATTTTTCTATCTAAAAACATATAAAAAGAAAAGATTCAACCTGCTTAGTTAGTCAGTCTCCAGCATCCAGAGAAACGCCAAAAAACAAATTCCCGTAATTCAAAACCTTGATCTTTCCGCGCAAAATCAAACTCTGACTCAACAATCATTTGGCATATTCTTTCTCTCTCCGGCAAACAAAAATTTACAAATTTCAATTATTATACTTCAAAAGTGACACTTTTCCTCACTACGAAAGAAGTATTAATAACTCAAAACATTTCATACAAACACAACTAAGGGTACGAAACTTCTGTTGACTAAAAAACAATTGTACATAAACACTTGCATAAAACAATAACTGTTTATTTTTCGAACAAAATCATATTAATACATTTAAAAAGGTTTCTAACGTACTAAAATTCAACACACCAAATATAATACATCAGCACAAAACATTTAACAGTTTTTTAACGCATTTGTACATATTTAAATTGTATATAAATAATATACTATAAATTGTATAGTCGATTAGTTGTCCTACGGCCATTGTTTTGCATTCAATTCGCCTTTGGTTTCTTAAACATTGTTTTTACATGAACTGTTCAAAATTAATGAATATTGTTGAGGATTGAATTTTATTGAACACATCTTCACAAATATTTTTCCTTCTGATTTATAACATATATATTCACTAATCTCCAACAAACTCAGGATACGTGTTTTTCTTTTACCTTATTAAGTCGAGGATGTTACACTTTGAAGTCTTCTCCTTAGTATATGTTTGTTCTTTTGGACAATGATTAAAATTTTATGAAATGTTTACTTCTGTTATAAACCGTGGATAACTGAAAAAAGTAAAACCGTGGTTTACCTGGCAGCTAATCATGCGTTATTAAAAATATATTTTACCTTCCATCATTTTTGATATTATAAGCAATACAATTAAAGACATCTTACAATTCCTGAGCTTCCTATATAGCATCGTTCTGTAGCGAATAAAATCTGTTTCTTATTGAAGTTTTACTGACTTATGTTTAAAATAACAACCTGTTTCCACGAGAAATAAGCAAACACGAAAAATAAGCAAACACGAAAAATAAGCAAACATGAAAAATAAGCAAACATGAAAAATAAGCAAACACGAAAAATAAGCAAACATGAAAAATAAGCAAAAATGAAAAATAAGCAAACACGAAAAATAAGCAAACACGAAAAATAAGCAAACAAGAAAAATAAGCAAACACGAAAAATAAGCAAACATGAAAAATAAGCAAACACGAAAAATAAGCAAACACGAAAAATAAGCAAACATGAAAAATAAGCAACCAATACTTAGCAATAATAACAATGGATTGATTGATATATATTTGTTTTTTACGGTCTATCAACTATTTGCAGGTTTATGGAAGCAGAACATGCTTTTTTAGTTTAGAAGAATCTTTAAGAGATTATAATGATTTACTGATACAAATCCTAGTAGAGAGAACAGAAAAATTCGTTTTTAATTCGCCTCTTCTCCCTTCATAGCTGCTGGAAGAAGAGACGACGTATACTTTTTCCAAGGGTATTTTCGCATAAGTGAATATAAAGAAATCGATTGGAATTGGAACTCGGCTCTCCGATTTTCAATTTCAAACTGTTATCAATTGCACCATCCGTACATCCAAGCTTGCAGTACCTGGTATTCCAAAGCGATCACTCCATACTCGATACTGCGGAACTTCGGTGACCGTAAAATGTTGTTTACCTTCAGTCACCGTACGATAACCTATGTTTAGACGTGATATCCACGTAACCCTAAAGAAATTGGAAACAAAAAAGAACACTTATACTCCAAATCAGAAAGAGACTGGTGAAATTTGATGGTCACGTACATCCTTGTGCAAATTAAATGAAACAACCGCTTTAGATTCCTTTCTTTCACCATACGGTTGGTTTTAGACCCACTGGAATGAAAGGTTGTAATCGATTTCTATTTTGCCTCGGATTAGATCATTTGCACTCGTGTGCAGCAATATGAATCAATTTTCGGGGCGTGTGATTAAATTTGTTCGGCTTTGAAAAAATATTGCGTCATCCGTGGTAGCATCAGATTTTTATCACGCCCAGACACTAATGTCTCGACTGTCGATTAGTTGTCCTACGGCCATTGTCTACAATGGACGTTACTACGCAAGACAGTGGGCAATCAAATTACTGGACTGGCACGGAACCTATCCTGATTTAAATCCAGTTGAGAATTTGTTGTCAATCTGCAAGGAATGACTTCGTGGAATGGACATATGAAGTACTAATATGTGCAGTGCGTCATGTTTCATTGGAAAAATACGAAAAAAGTAAATAGTAACAGAATTATTCGTTTTGTTTCAATTAATTTGCACAAGGGTGAAATTTGACAATCACAAGGCATATCGAAAGAGAAAAGGGCATGCGAAGGCAGCGGCCCTCCTAACTTACAAGCTTGTATGAATGAATAGCAGAACCAGTGGGAAGTTTGGCAAAGCGCTTCAAAGGATAGCAGGTTGTGCAGAGCCATAATCGCCTACAGCACGGCCCGTAGAAAAAATTGTAGTCGAATATATAATTTTGCAGAAACATTTGTCTCTTTTAATCTTCATCAACGACCACTGTCATCTTACTGCTGTGTCTAGCCGTCTAATAGGGTTGCTTGCTCATATCTGCTCAGGTACATTTGTTTTTCTCCAGCACCTACAGAGCCAGCCTGTGGTTTATACATTACTAAGAGGACTTTAGTTGCAGTTTCTGCATAATCTAGTGGTTGCCAGCAGTTGACAGAAGCAAGTACGCTCAAACCATCAGTTACGATGAAGTGTGGTTTGTGTGCTAGTAAAATTATCAATGGCTATTAAACAGCTAAGTTCAACCTTGATTAGGAAACGAATCTGATGTGAAGAAAGGACAAGGGAAAGATATCATTATATATGACAATTGTATTCAACACTGCATACAATAAAGAATGTGTAAGAAAAAGCATGCAATGTGTAAGACGAGAGTTGTCTCTCTTTGACTATTATTGTCTATCAAATTTCTCTGAAAAGAAAGAGCTAATAGTTTTTTATAAATGTTTTTTAACAGTTTTGCTGTGCAAGAGGAAAATTATGCAAGTGTAAAGGAATATGCAGTTTGTGAGTGTTGAGTGAGAAGATCGGCCCATACCTTCAACTGCCGTAGATTTCTGCGGCAGCTGAAGTCTCACTGGTGTGTCTGCTCTTTTTTCTTGTTTTTATAGATGATCATTGGATCAGAAGTGCTGCGCGGGAAGAATCACTCTTCACGTGCAGAGAACCCGTTTGGTCGACACTGACCAATCAGTGAATGAACTTTGGGGAGATTTCTGGGAGGCGATTCTCCCAAAAGTGCACAAAATATACTGTACGAAAATACTGCGATTTCAAAATTGTCGCGTAAGACATTTGCGTTGATTTATATCCAATGAATGATTGTTATTGAAATTTGAATTTTTATAGGCTTATGTGTGTGTGTGATGATGATGATCGCTTTAAACCCACGGTATGGTTTTCAGATACTTTAAAATATTGCCACAGGCTGAAATCGTCATCTCAGGCAGATATTGTCATGAAATTATCTTGTCGAAGCCATTGGATTTGGACTTCATGGGCGGGAAGCTAATGGTACGAACTCTCAGCAGTGAAATCACTAAATTTTATCAATAATAATAGAACAAAATTCTGAATGCTGGGTTTTGTCATATTTTCACCAGAGATGTCACGACATGAAAAGCCATCGACAATAATCTAGAATCCCGTACTCAGTCAACATTATTATTAAAGTAAGAAAGAAAAGAATATTACAGTAACCAAACAAAGTATTTCTTCTTCAATCATTTTCCCACCGCCGTAACATTGTCTCTCTGTCTTTTTTTAAAAAAATTTCATGGTAATTGTTCGAATGAGTTCTTTGCTATGGTACCTAGAGTTTTTTAATTTAAAGGCAGTACTGGACTGCCGTTGAGATCTCATCAATTTGCAGTTGAGCTGGCTAGATGTAAGCATAAATTCTGCGTTAACAGTTTCTTCTCTCGTACTTGTTGCTTGTAGAACTCCCTTCCAGCTCCTTGCTTTCTAGCCAACTTTAATCTGAAAAAAATTAAATGCAATGTCAATCGCTATCTATTGGCCACCTGATTACTATCGTCTCCTTCTGCTCATCATTAATGTTTCTGTTCCTAATTCTTCCACAGACTGTGAATCCTTTTGTTTTAGTGATATTACTACCTTGTTTGGGGTGATTTCGATTCAAAAAAAAGAAAAAAAAGATAATCGACCGAAAAGGCTTGTAAAAAAAAGGATGACGATTATATGACAAAGATGTCCATACGAAAGCTGAAAATGATGTAGTACTGAAAAAAAGAGTTTATCAATAGCCTTCTTATCGGTTTAGTGAATGCATGATTGGTTACATCTACCGGAATTACAAAAGATATGGATAACTGGTGGCTTGTATCATTGTTTTTGTAAAAAATATGGGTGAAGCATTAGAAAAAAAAAATCTCCAAAAATAGTAAAATAAAATAAACAAGAACACAGGCTCTCAGAAATGTATCCTATTTCTGAAATATATTTCCTAGGGTCAGTTGAGCATCGCATGTCACGCAGGATGATGTAGTGGTGACTTTTCATTGGACCTTGAATTAACGCCTCAGCACCGAGCGAGAAGGCAAAGTTTTCTCATAAAAAGTATTTCTATCACCAGAATTCTTGAGTTTTTTTGTTGTCTCGGTACAGAAACTATCGTACGCAAAAAAGGCTAGCGTATGAAAGTTCTATGACAAAATGCACTCTCTCCGTCGCTGACAAGTAAACGGCAACTTTTCTCTGTTGGAGACAAGACACGTGTTATGCTATTTATTGTTACAAAAAAATCTATCTCCTGGTGAAAACACAGCTTTTGACTTTTAGAAAGAAATCGAAATAGTGCAACCTTCGGTTATATAAAACATCCGATATGACCCATGACAGAACAAGGAGCGTATTTCGTCAAACATAGCTCGAGCCACATATGATGTTGGGTAAGGGGCGTGAGGAAGACAAAAATACGAAATGTAATTTCCTACATTATTTTCCTTTTCAAATTTACGACGAAGGTTGATAAAATTGGATGGACATCTTGCTAAAAAAAAGAAAGATAGAATATTCTTTCTCGTTGTCTTTCTCTCAGACACACAGAAGTATATACACACACACACAGACATATATATATATATATATATATATATATATATAAGTTAAGAAAAATTTCGTAGTCCGTATAGGTAGTCTCAAGGAGGATGAAATTCTGAGAGCTTAATTTAAATTCAGTGCTAATAATTTAAAGAAAAACAGACCACTTTAAGGGTCTGTGTAATAATTTATTTCGCCATAGCCCTTTTAACGGAGGATGAAAAATGAAATGAACATTTACACTTTCGAAACTGTAAATGTTCATTTCATTTCATTTTTCGTTTCACTTTTTGGAAGTGTAGTATGAGGATCCAACGTCCTTTAAAAGGGCTATGGTGAAACAAATTATTACATGGACCCTTAAAGTGGTCTGTTTTTCTTTAAAATATATATATATATATATATATATATATATATATATATATATATATATATATATATATATATACTTCTTTTATTGTAAGATAACCACATCGACATGAGAATAAGGCTACATAAATTCAATCATGCTTCAGTGTGTACCAATTCATCTCATCAGGCGTTAATAAATGACTGGTTAGTAGATACTTTTATTGAATTTTAAAATTTTAAGCAAAATACAACCTCTTTTCACGCGACAAAGAAGAAGAAAAGAAAAGAGTGACACAAAGTACATTTTCTACAAGAGAAAATGCATATTATCAGGCTTGTGTAGAGGGACCATTTATTAAATCAAAGATTCGAATTAACGGTTAATTGTAAGCAAATGTTACCTTTGACGCTACAATCTGGCAAGATTTTGAAATTTAATAATTGCTTCTTCTTATATTTTAGAATAACATTGGTGCGCCTATTAAAGCGTATCTTTTTGTTTGTAATATCAATTTTGAAGTAGTTCTTTTTGTACATTATTCTTCTAGTACTACTAATATATAGTATAGTGTAACCCGGATATAAGAGAGTTGTCGGGACCGGAGAAGTCTCTTATATCCGGGTTTCACTTATATACGGGTTTGGTCTATTATATATACATTAACACAGGCTCTAATTTGGGACCATAAAAAAATCTCTCTTATATCCGGGTTTCTCTTATATCTGGGTCTCTAATATCCGGGTTACACTCTATATATGCGTTTGGCTGACATTTTGCATGGATTGGTTTTAGTAACACCTTATATAGGACCCTTTAGGTAACAATTGCATTTATTTTGTAAGTTCTATATATCTTAATTAATTTTATATGATCTATAGGCTTAAAGGTTTTGTTATATCTACATATTTTAATAATTTTGTGTAATTATTAGGTTAGTGCAAAAATAATGTAGTTTTTTGACTGAAGTTGAACGTCAAAAAACGACATTATTTTTGCACCAACCTAATATTTTGTTTTTTCACTTTTTTTCCTTTTATTTTTTAAAGGATCATATTATTTACTGGCTATAAAATTGTGAAATTATCACTTTTAACTCACAAGTTATGCGATTTAACAAGAGTCTTGTTAAACCTGTTTCCTTTTCCACAGGAAGTGTCATTTGTCTTAGGATTACATTGTAGCAAACTTAAATGTATTGAATATAACGTCAATTTTAAATCTGGGGGCCATGACCTCTTGCTTAACGTAGATCATTTTGATTGGTGGATTTGATTATAAACAAAGCATATTTCCCTGCTATCTCCTCCCGCTTCTTTCATACATTTTTTCTTTCTTCTTCTTTTTCTCTGAAAAAAGAAAGTATCTTGTGTCTCTCTTTTGATTGTTTTCTTTTTTTCGCGTGAAAAGAGGAGGTATTAGGTATTTAAATTTCAATACATTATCTACTAACCAATCATTTACTAACGCCTGATGATTGCATTTATGTACAATTATAATAATGTTGATATAATTAACCTAAAATAAAGTATATAGCTCTAATTTTGTATTCAGCCCTCTTTGGAAGTTTGGAATTTATATTCAATTCGTTCTCATTTCATTATATATATATATATATATATATATATATATATATATATATATATATATATATATATGTTTCATTAAAAACGACAGACCAGGTACTACGATTGAGCATTTATTTAAATTTTCTTGTGTTCGAACAAGAGCTTTCTTTACAGGACAAAGGGTGTGTAAGAACTGGCCAAATGTTTTATGTTTCCGAGCACTTTCGACTATACCTTTAGCCATTGTCAAGGATGATTCGATTTTTCAGCTTAATTGAGTGTGTGCATTCTGTGTATGTCTTAGTGTGTAGTAGGGATGTTTTTAATTTCCGAATACGGTTAGCACATTGTGGCTTTGTTCATAGTTAATATTGTTAAGAGTTGGCTTTGTCATTTTTATTATTAAAGCCTCCATTATTTTTAATCTTTTTTTTGCAGATGGATGCAGTTAATATATTTGTGTTTTCTACGAGTATGTTTCTAATGGAGTCTTGTAAATTTGTGTGCGAGTTTAAATGCGTTCTAATGGTGCTGTGGTCAGATAGGTGTAACGTAAGACGTCTGGATAAGCATGTAGTTGTGTAACCGATGTAATTATTCATGAGTCCGGTTTGATATATATATATATATATATATATGATGTAGCCAAATTATACCGACAGGAAAATATTTTTTTTCAATTTTCGTACAAGATATACGAATTAAAATCAAAATATTAGATTGTTGCGGACCACGATAGCGTTGCAGCGCTGGTTTACGAAATTAACTTGTGCCACACACTACACACACTACTACCGAATCCACAAACAAAGTAAGAATAAATAAGCAGCAGGAATGACGAAGATAAGCCTGGTCAAGAGAACAAATATAAAATTTCATTAGAGTTTAACAAGTAAATTTGTCTTCAATGAAGACCTTCAGTAAATGTACTGGAAATATAGTTGAAGAAGAGGCCAAGTAGATTGTCTTCAGTAAGGTTACTGGAAATATTGTAGAGAATGAAATTTAATTGTCTTGAGTGAAGACCTTCAGTAAGATACTGGAAATATGGTAGTTGACAAAAAAGGTAGATAAAGTTTCGCGCCAAAATTTAAATCCAAGATGGCTATGGCGGGAAAAAGTTCTTCCGGAAGAAGGTCAGAAAGTCAGTTGTAATGCATAATAACATACGGCAATGAAAAAAAATACTCACTGCGAGAGTTTATAATTGTGAGTGTATGTAATTCTTTTTAAAGTAACAGGTTCTGAAAGTATGAGTTCGAAGAATGTGAAAAAAATGCTTGCTCTTCAAGTTGAAAGTTCTCCAAAGTTCCTGGAAGTTGGCGGCTCGATAAAGATGTTCGCTTCTGTCATGAAGGTGACGACCGTGTCGTATGTATTAAGATACAGCGACGAGCCATGAGGTCTAGGCAGGGTTTTGCCGAATAAAATGTCTCTGTCAGTATATATGTGGTTACCGGCGAGAGACAAGTGAGCCAGCCCGGCCAGGTCGAACCCTCTAGGGGCGACTGATTTGAAAAAAAAACAATTTGCTGTGACGTCAGCGCGAAAAATAAATTCTTCCTCATCTTCGGCTAAGAACAACGGTTTACTACTATCACCGACCGAAAGTGAGAGGAAGGGGTGAAAAGTCTCGCGTGCGTCAAAATGAAAGTGGGGATAGCGATATATCCCACAAGATAAACTGTCCAAATGTTTGTGGTGCTTGTTCTATCACTTTCACCAATCCCTGTTATTGTTAAGAACTGGATGTACCCTAGGATTTATAGGGACACTAGATTTTAAATTGATTTCATATATACCCAAATGACGTCCTGAGATAGACTACATCAAATTATCATATATATATATATATATATATATATATATATATATATATATATATATATATGATAGAATGTAAACTTAAGTATGCTATATTTATGGGTTAAACAGCTTAATATCAGAGATAGGGCTGATTGAGCTAACAGACTGTAACCACTGGGTGTTGACATCAATGTTCACTTTATATATATATATATATATATATATATATATATATATATATATATATATATATATATATATATGAGTGTTTGTGTGTGTATACGGGGTGCAATTGATCAATTTTCGTCTAAATTACGCAAAAATGAAAATAACAATGTCATCTCATTTTAACAGATAGATTTACCAAAATTACTCAAAAATACTAAAGAGTATATTTATTAAATAAAATCGCCATTGGCTTTAGCCATGGTCTCCAGAGGAATTCAGAAACTCCCGCCATTCTTCTAGCTCGTTTACGTTGGTAAATGCTGCCATAATCATTGCATTCAGTTCATCTTTGGTGTTACAAGGAATTTTGTTGTTCTCTCGCTCAACTGCGCCCCTCACATAATAATCAAGAGGGTCTCACTTTGTGGTGTTATGTGGCCAGATGTAAGGACTGGTGTGTGTGTGTGTGTGTGTGTGTGTGTGTGTGTGTGTGTGTGTGTGTGTAAAATGTCATGATGCCATTTCTAAACTTAGGTCTCTGTGCCGGTCACAGAAAGAAATGTGTACACATCAGAAATCAAAGGAAATAATAATAATAATAAAATAATATTAATCAAAATGGAGTTTCAAATGGGCACAGAAATTCAAATACCTCACTGTACACCGGTTGAAGCTGCAAAATACTTAAAAAAGAATGCAAAGGCAAAAGCAACCGACCAGATAAAAAACAATGGCAAGATAAACCGCTCCATGGCCAATACTCTGCCCGTACCAAACAAGCTGACGTAGACAAAAACCGCATCCATCAGTGGCTACGTAGTGCAGGGTTGAAAGGTGAAACTGAAGGTTTTATCATTGCTGCACAAGACCAATGCTTGTTAACTAGGAATTATCAAGCACATATACTAAAATACTGTGTTAGCCCAAGATGCAGATTCTGCGACAAATATCCAGAAACCATTGATTATCTTATATCAGGTTGCACGATATTGGCACCCACTGAATATAAAACCCGGCATGACAGAGTGGGCCAATATCTGCACTGGAAAATTTGTAACTCCTATGGGAAGGAAACTGAAAAAAACTGGTACGAACACCACCCAGACCCGGTTACGGAGATAGGGCCTGTTACAATTCTATGGGACTACACAATACACACTGACAGAACAATCAAAGCCAACCGCCCAGACATTGTTATTAAAGACCACAAACAAAATAAGTGCCTCCTTATTGATATGGCAATCTCTGCAGACTGCAATATATCTTTGAAGATATTCGAAAAACTGTCAAAATACAAGGACCTTGAAATAGAAATCTCAAAAATGTGACACATGGGAACATCAACAATTCCTGTTGTAGTTGGAGCCCTTGGACTGGTTGGAAAAGATTCCAGTAGGCTGATTGAAGGGATCCCTGGAAGTCCATGCCTCAAAGAGATACATAAAATTGTTCTGACAAGTACAACCCACACTTTACGAAGGGCTTTATCTACGTAATTATTTTTTTATTTTATTTTATTTTTATTTTTATTTTTTTATTTTTGGCAGTGGAAAGTGTCATGATGCCATTTCTAACCTTAGGTCCCTGGGCGGGACCCGGAAAGAAATGTATAAACGCCAGATATCAAAGGAAATAATAATAATAATAATAATAATAATAATAATAATAATAATAATAATAATAATAATAATATTCAAGCAATATAATAATTATCAATGTGTATTTCTTTATATGTTTCTAGTGTATTTATTTACATATTTTCTGTCCCAAATGTAATGGCAAAGGAGATAAATCAACTTAAGTTAGTAAATTATGAGTTATTACTTCTCTTAGTCGTTCTAATAATCTATGCAAATAAAATATTTATCTGCATTTAGACAAAATTAGTTCCCGAGAAAAAGAAATCGTTTAAGTAATCAGTTTTTTTTTTACTGGTACATTTCTTAGATTTCAGTTTTATTTCTTCAAGCCTTTTATTTGAGATACTCCGATACATTTGTCTATTAAATGATCACCTTGCTTCAACTCGGTCTTCTTGTCTTTGTCGTTCTGTTGCGAATCTTTCTCATCCAAGTTATATTTCCATTTCATTGATATTTTAAACTTTTAACATGTAAAGGTATTGAGGAAAACATTTGTTTTATAATACGAAGAGTAATCAATGAATCATACATACGAATGAACGTCTAAAATATATGAAGAGAACGGATTATTAAACGGTTATTTGGCCTCTATTTTAATTTGGATTTTTTTAATAATTTATTTTATACTCCTCTTTATTGAACCTCAATACCTTGTTTCAAGACTTTTCTTTTATTGCATCTAGCTATTAAAACTTTTTTTAAAGAAATGCCGTCAGTTTTGACGGCACGTGTATATTAGTAATAATAATAAACTTGCAGATGATACACAAGGAATGGATCTAATGGATTTTGATCATAATTGTTTTCAGATTGTAACATGTATCAGATTAAGACTACATAACTATATATTTGGTTATCAGTTTCCTGAACTTAATTATTCCTTTGTATTTACAGGTATTAGTAATTTTGTAGAATCATGGCGGAGTGCCGATAATGCTGGTTAAAAGTTTAAAATCGACTCAGGCGACAGATTTAGATATTTAGGAACCCTGTCAATCGATGAGCCTTTAAGCGGAACGGAATAACTAATCCCAACGCAATCTTAATTGGGCAATACCGGCAAGATTCAGTGCTACATGCATATATATATATATATATATATATATATATATATATATATATATATATATCCATAGACCCTCATGGCACCCAGTTTGATCTGAATATATTTACAAGAGCCAGGTAGGGCCGAGAATTGAGTAATACTGTCATTTATGGGGAGGAGCTATCCATTCATACATCCTCGTCGTGATAGCGACCAAAAACATCCCCGTGGCCTAGTGGGCGACGAATAATTTTCAAGCCTACAATCCCATTCCCAAAAACGAAAGATTGCATTTCTATGGTAAATGTTCAGACGAAGTACATTTCTTTGTTCCACCATCTCTTTGTTCCGCAAGTTCCAACTTTAGTGGCAAAGACCAAACATACCCCAATACTGTATCGGCCCGCCACCCAATTCTTTCGTATTCCATTGGTAAGAAGTCCACCCGACCAGCTTCTTCTCACAAATCGCTACCTTGTGAAAGCAACTCGCAAGAGTTAACCGTTATCTTCTGCCCATATTCCTATAAACTGTGCTTCTTACTTCTTATTTTGTAACCCATCTAGCTCGTGTGGCTCTTGTGTCTTGTACATGATGAACATTATTGAAAAAATAATAGGTAAATAAATTGTTATCATTATTAGTAGTAGTATCATTATTATTATCTTTATTGTAAAAGGAATTATTATAATTAAACAAACGTGACGTTCGTTAATAGCGTAATTATAAATTCAGTGTGACGATAGCCAAGCAAAATATCCGAAATTGAACAGTGTAGTCTTAATTTCCTAAACACCATCCATCTTTCTTCTACGGAAGACAAGAGACCCAACATTTATTGAAGGGCATGTCGGCTGAGACAAAGTATCATGTAGCAGTAGGTATGGCTATAATGAAAAAAAAAAAGAATGTTGCAAGAACGAGTCACGTCTATTTCCAATTCTCTATGTAGGTTTCGCAACTTGGTTTCCCCGAAGATTTTTCTTTTGAAAGTGACGCAAGATTTTTATCAATGTCAATTTTTTTCTTTTTGTTTTCGAATTGCGTACACTTCTCTGCAATTCACCAATTGAATATAACATTATTTATACAAGCAACTAAAATACACTGAGACAAGACCAGCTTATCTACCATACATACATACATACATACACACACACATATATATATATATATATATATATATATATATATATATATATGCAAATATATAGAAAAATAGGAAAGAACACGTTAGGTAAATAATCCGAAGTTCTTTAGTATTTTTGTTTTTATTTTTAAAATTCAATGCTCAATACAAAAGTAGATCCCAAATTATAATTATTTTTCAAAGATTATTAAACGGTTCGTTTGCTTCTAGCGAAGGAATCATATTTTTTTAAATAATTATAATATATACATATTGAAGTGAATATTGAAGTCAACACTCAGAGGCGACAGGCTGTTTCATGCTAGACGCAATCTTCAGGCCGCCAACATTCGCGACGTGACGATTGCGTCGAGCATGAAACAGTGTTCATATACAGGGTGACCCTAAAGATTTACTACTTTCTAATCCTTTTTACAAATTATTTCTATCGCAAATACAAATAAAGTTATACTTTTTTTAAAAGTGCACACGAACTTTAAGGACACCCTGTATATATATATATATATATATATATATATATATATATATATAAAGACGACCGTCCGCAAATAGTAAGTCCATTAAGAAATATACAGTTAACTGTAAAAATGAAATCTTGTGGATGAAAAGATTTAAACAATGAATGAAAATATATTTTGATTTATTTTTAAAAGATTTAATATGGATTTTGAAAGTTTATCTATATCTGGGGTTCGGTGGAATGAGGATTTCCTGAAGAGTTTGATGTGAATAATGTAGAAATCTAAGCGATATAATTTGGATTTTTCTAACATACCAGAAATACCCGACCTCTATTTTCTTTTTCATGGGATTTGGTATAAAGACTTACTAAGAATAAAATGAATTAGTACCTTGAATTGTCTAAGTTTGAAATTGCGAATTAACAGGGTTTAACCAGAATTATAGAATGAAAGAGTGATTACCCACAAATCACCAGCACTTACCGGTGAGATTGATGTGATTTGATGTCAACCATTTTCCCTCAGTCTGATGCAGAGAGGCCAAAATTTCAAAATGGAAACCATATATTCCAATCCCATTCACCTGCAATGATTATATATTTGCGAAAATCACTTTGGTTGACCCTCCTATGTGAGTTTTTTTTTATTTATCATTTCACAACAAGCGAAGTGATAATGCTGCTAATACGCAAAAGGTTAGTAGCAGTGGAAGAGAACGAGAAGACTTTAGTTAGAATAAAGTACAATAAAAGAACAAATTTGCGGAAGACAGAAGATTGGCGGAGGTTTCCCTTAAATATTTGAAAATCGTAATTGGTAGGGAAGCACAAAAGCGGAAATATTTCCACAGTGCGAGGAAAGAAACTATTAGAATAGAAGTTATAGTTAAATCGAGCTATTTACACAGTAAAACGGTGAGACCTTGGAGACAATATAGTAGTACGTTTAAATTCATGTCGTCGAAGTACCAAGGTAGAGAACTCATTAGAGCCACTAAACCTGAAAATATTTATAGAAAGGTAAGAAGGAATCCATATCACGGCGGTGGGAAACTGACCGAAGTTGATATGCCAAACTCAGGACCGATAACATTACAGACCAGTCTTTGGACTTTGTCGAGAATCTTGAAATATACAGCCGAAGCACCAGACCAAATATGGCCGTAATATACAATGCATGGACGAACGACCGATTTTGTAAAGTTTCTGTCGAGAAAAATTGTCTGGCACGTCAAAATGTACCAGCAATCCTAGCAGAAGACCTAGGAATGGATTCAATATAATCGTTCCACTTTATTTCAGCAAAAGACCTGAGACAAAGCTGTAATGAGATGCCCTTAAGCGGATGATATCATCAGAAAGGACTGTTACAGGCACGTTTAAAAATCATATAGAAACTTGAAACCCGAAAGGAATTTATTCTTTGTATAAGCCAATGACTAGTAGAAGGATACCTAAGTCGAAAGGCAGGAATAGGCAACAGAAATAAACCAGTCCGACGCTGTCAAAGAAACATACGAACGGGAAACAACGAAATGTAACATGAGGATTTTATATCACCATCCGAGTTGGTAACCATTCTGCTACGTCTATCGAGAAACTTCCTCGGGATAATTTCATCTGAAAATAGTTCATCAACTTAAGAATTTTTTTTTGTCTGCCTTTTTTAGTGACTGGTGAAATGAATGAAGAGTTTGAGACCAACTGCGACTGCAGAGCACGAAACCAAAGATCCCTATTTTGAATTGTTGAACGGACTAACTTATTACCAATATGAATCACTGCTGCTGCTGCTGCTGTTATTGTTCTGCTGTCTTGTGAAAATCTACTAAGTGATAAACGGGTTTTAGGTAGAACCATCCACTGAGGAAATCTGAAGGACGACGTCACTGTTTCTACAAGAAAATGTCGTTTGTTTGTTCTGTAACTCGCTTCCGTCTTTACTTTTCTTGTAACGTGATCCATTCTTTTCTGAGGGTGTTTCATCCACATTCGCAAGATTTTCTCGGACCAATAACATAAACACAAGGCCGGTGTGAGACGCCCAGCTAGGCAACTTCTCCAGCCCGAAGCCTATCGAGTGGAGAAAGTGGGGTCCTGTGAAGCTTTTCAAGTACAAGTGTCATCGGTTTTGTGAGGTAGTCTTCCAATCCGATTGTTGTAGATTTTTGGATTTAGTTCAGGTTGGATTGGAATACGGCCTCCAAAAGATCTTGATACTTACAGGCAATCAACATCTGATTTCGGTTGGTGCATCTTCATAATGTTGTTTCAGTAATATTGATATCCATCCATTTTTTGCAATCTATGTGCGTGTCGTTCCTGTTGTTGTTTGATCTACGTAGCTTCTTCATTGTGCATTTTTCAGTTTTCCTACATCTTACACCAGAACTCCTCGACTTTCTGGATATTAGGTGGGTAATTTATCTCTAGGTTATTTTTTTTCAAGTTCTTGATATATTTTCTTGGCATCTTCTTTGAATATCTTGTTTTGCTTTAAGAATCTGTGTCTTTTTTCATAAGGCCTGATTTTCTTTGCCTTCTCTTGAATTTGTTGTTTCAGATTCTCTATAACATTTGCTACGTCATTCTTATTCTTTATGCCAGGGCTTCGTTTCAGTTGTCTGCTTTTTCGTTCTTTCAATTTAGAGCCCTTCATTATTTCACAACTGACAATTGTCCTAGTAGTTTACTTGTTTCCGTGTCTATTATTTCTTTCCAGACTGGCATTTTTCTTTTTCGTTTAAGTTGTTTTATTCTTTAATTTTTTTCACCCATTGTTTCTGCGATTGTTGCCGAGGACGCGTATATAAGATAATTAATTTCTGTCGTGTCCATCGGCTTTTCCATTTCGCCCCTTATTTTTGTAATTGCTTGGTTAACAAGGCTTATAGTTTTCTTCACTTGATGGTTCTTTCTTACTTTTGGAATTGTCGATCTTTCTTCGAAAAACATTTGCCTTACAGTCTTCGATTTATATCTAATGTTTTTTGTCATCTCTACTTCTCTCACATATTCGTCATTATCTTCCTGTATTTGCTTGTGTACATCAGATGGATTATTACAACTGGTTTTTATTTATTCCTCTACATGTGTCTCCTCTGTTTTGTTGGCATTTAGCCATTCGATCTTAATGTTTAATGTTTTCTCGAATGCTTACGAGTTCTATTTCAGTTATTGATTTTTTTTTACCTGATGATGTCACACCTTACATTGGCTTGTTTGTTGGCATCAATTTTTAGTCGGTTTGAGGAATGTTTTTCTCGACAGATATTATAGGCGGCTTTTGTCGTTGTCAGATTTATCGTGGTGCTGTAAAATGCTAACATTGCTCCAATATTCCCTTCCCTAGACCATGTATTTATTGTTCTATTTGTGGGATTTTCTTTTAATGAATATAGAGCTCCTCTGTGAGGATGGTCCTCGGCGTAGTTTTCCTTTAGTTCTCGTTGGGTAGAGTTTGTTCCAGTTGGAGACTTTTCGATCCCAGTATGGTTCATTACTGGGGATCGCGGTCCTTGATGACACGTGCGACGTCCGATGCGGTTTATCAATATTATTCTTTGCCTCGACATTTTACTTAGTTCGTATTTACCCATATCGGGAGGCTGGTTCGTGCGCGCCAGATTATATCCATACCACAGTGGGCCATCACGTTCAGCTTTCTGCTATTTCTTCTATTGCCATTATGAACAACAAAGTTTAAAACTTCGTTTGTAAGCATTTAGATCCCAAAGAGACACGACGTGCTTCAACAAATTTGAAGAAATTGAAGTTGTTATTATTATTATTATATAATTATAATATTATTATTATTATATAATTATAATAATATTATTATTATTATTATTATTATTATATAATTATAATAATATTATTATTATATAATTATAATATTATTATTATTATTATATAATTATAATATTATTATTATATAATTATAATATTATTATTATTATTATATAATTATAATAATATTATTATTATATAATTATAATATTATTATTATTATTATATAATTATAATATTATTATTATATAATTATAATATTATTATTATTATTATATAATTATAATATTATTATTATATAATTATAATATTATTATTATATAATTATAATATTATTATTATATAATTATAATACTATTATTATTATATAATTATAATATTATTATTATATAATTATAATATTATTATAATTATTATATAATTATAATATTATTATAATTATTATATAATTATATTATTATTATTATTATATAATTATAATATTATTATAATTATTATATTATCATTATATAATTATAATATTATTATTATTATTATTTAATTATAATATTATTATTATTATTATTTAATTGTAATATTATTATTATTATTATTATTATAATATTATTATTATTATTATTATTATTTCCTTTTATTCTTGTTACATGCGCATTTCCTTCCGGGTCGGAGAAAGGTACCTAATGTCAGAAATGGCTTAATGACATGGATCATTTTTGTAAAAAAAAAAAAAAAAAAAATATTATTATCAATTTATTTCCTTCGGTTTCTGGTGTATACTCATTTCTTTCCGGGTCCCGACCAGAGACTTAAGGTCAGAAATGGCATCAGGACATTTTTCACTGAGAAGTTTCGAATAAAAATCACATATATTTTACATGGATAAAACTCTTCGTAAGGTGTGGGCTGTACTTTTGAGTACGATTTTTTTTTTGTATTAAATTGAAATAGGCTACCAGGGAGTCCTTCAATGAGTCTATTGGAATATTTTCCAATCAATCCGAGGGCTCCAACTACAACTGAAATTGTTAACGTCCTTGAACGCCACATTTTTGTGATTTCGAGTTCAAGGTCTTTGTATTTTGATAACTTTTTGAAGATCTTCAAAGATACATTGCAGTCTGCAGGGACTGCCATATCAATATGGAGGCACATTTTGTCTTTGCGGTCTCTAATAACGATGGCAGGGCGATTAGCTTTGATTGTTTTATCTGAGTGTATTGTAAAGTCCCCCAAAATTGTTACACGTTCTATCTCCGAAACCGGGCCTGGGTGGTGTTCATACTAATTTCTCTGCAGTTCCTTTCTATAAGTGTTGCAGGATTTCCAGTGCAGATATTGGCCCACTCTATCGTGCCGTGTTTTATATTCAGTGGGTGCTAGTATTGCGCAACATGATACAAGATGGTCAATTGGTTCTGGATATTTATCACAGAATATGTATTTTGAACTAACACAATTTTTCGGTATGTGTACTTGTGAATTTCTAGTTAGAAAGCATTGGTCCTGTGCAGAAATAATACCTTCGATTTTCAGCTTTTAACCCTGCACTATGTAGACACTGATGGGTATGAACTTTGTATACATTATTATTATTATTATTATTATTATTATTGTTTTTATTTCCTTTTATATCTGGCGTTTACACATTTCTTTCCGGGTCCTGCCCAGGGACCTAAGTTTAGAAATGACACTTTCCACTGCAAAAAAAAAAAAATTTAAAAAAAAAATTACATAGATAAAGCCCTTCGTAAAGTGGGCCTGTACTTGTCAGAACAATTTTTTGTATCTCTTTGGTGCATGGATCTCCAGGGATCCCTTCAATCAGCCTACTGGAATCTTTT
>OZ038490.1:97398585-97408585 GCA_964036315.1 Acanthosepion esculentum | reverse complement strand
ATAATAAACTGAAAAAATATACTGAAAACAACTAAAATAATTAAAAGCAAATGCCAATCTAAAAACCTAAAACACATATTAACCTCATCGAAATTTAACCAACACGCAATACAGGGAGTCATAAAATGCAACAAAAATATGTGGGGTTTGTGACATCATTATGGAAGGAAACTCCTACACTTTTGAAAACCCCAAAACGACATTCATAATAAATAAAAACTTAAACTGCAACTCCAAAAATGTGATTTATGTACTCAAATGCACAAAATGCAAGAAGTCATATATAGGTATCAGTCAACAACTGAACAACAGAGTCTCCCTACACAAAAGCAACATAAAATTACCAGACAACAGAATACTTTTTGTATCACAACACATCTTCAAATGTAACCAGGGAAAATTTGAAATTATGCCAATATATCAAACACACAATTATTCTTACCAACAAATACAAGAAAAAACTTCATAAACAAATTTAAACCAGAAATAAATAGATCATAACACCACACGCAAAACACACAACATGTACGCATAGTGACAAAATACAGTGATCAAACAACTGACATACATGCGCGCACGCTCACATGCGGGTGTTTGTGGGGCACGAATGTGTGTGTGTATATATATATATATATATATATATATATATATATGTTTGTGTGTGTATATATATATATATATATATATATATATATATATATATATATATATATATATATGTTTGTGTGTATATATATATATATATATATATATATATATATATATATATATGTGTGTATATATATATATATATGTTTGTGTATATATGTATATATATATATATATACAAACATTGAAAAAAGCAGAACTACTCACAGGCGTGCACACAAACTCTACTCAACTTAGGAAGTATGTGTGTGTGTGTGTGTACATATATATGTGTGTATGTATGCGCATGTGTATAATGATTCCACGTAACTTGGGAAGTATGTGTATGTACGTATGCGTGTATGTGTGTGTGTGTGTGTATGTACTGATTCCTTGTGTGTATGTATGTGTGTGTGGGTGTACAGATGTGTTCACTAATTCCTCATAGTGAGACAGTGTGTGTGTATGGAGAGGGGATATACACATATATACACGCATGCTGACAAAAGCACACGGAAATGGAAATAGATCTAAGAACACACGGGGGTCGTTAAAAGATAAGCATGCCGATAACTACTTCATCATTTCCGAACCAAACTTGATTGTTTTATAATCCTTCACTGCCAGTTAAAGAAAGACGTTTGATCACGAACACAAAAAAGAGAATGTCTCATAGCGAGAATATTTAACATCGAAAAACATGAAGAAAATAATTAATTATTTTTAATAATATGTGGAAATCTCCACCCATTGCCTGATAACGTTTGCGAGACTGGAAACACGTGTAGCAAAATTATGGAGAATAAAGCATAATATTTTTTTTAAAAACCAAAAATGATTGCGGTTTCTCTCTTCTATTTAATATACACATTTTTCTCTCGGAACTACTACAACCTCTTCCTTTTATATATATATGTGTGTGTGTGTGTGTGTGTGTGTGTGTGTGTGTGTGTGTGTGTGTGTGTGTGTAATATCTAAGCAATTATGATATTTAGTGCTTCTTCAGGATGGCATTTCTCTATTTAAAAGAATAAAATGCGCTCATGATAATAACAGCAAAATCATAATATAGCTAATTATGGAGTCCAGCCGCATTAAACTAATTATTTTTAGTTATTCCACCAGTTTATTTCTGATATTATTATGATTGATGGTTGTTATGTCTAATTCAGCCATTGGGCTAGTTGTTGATTAGGGATGTCCTAGCAGCTTAACAGATTTCGGCACAAAAATAGAATCCGTAACACTGGGTTCAAATTCCAGGCGAAAGGTGTTGGGTTCAATTAAGGATATTATCATGAATCTATCTATATTTCCTAGTTATGAGCAAAATAAATCGACAGACAGGGTTTTCTATCGCGGTCAGTCTGAATTTAAAACAGTTGAGAATCCGTTCGGATATCGTCCGGTTCAGACTCTTCCCCTGTCGTTTGAGCAGCCGTAGAGGCTTATCCTTTATTTATGTTTAGAATTGGGTTTCCAGTCTCTTCTAAAGTCTTTTCGGTTTCTTCCACTTCCAGTAGCACCCCATGCTTGCGTTTTAGTGGCTTTATCACCTTGTTTGGGTGGGGTTGATTAAAAGAAAAAAAAAAACAACGGAACATTTTCACCAAAAATCAGGACATAGAAAGTCTACAGGTAATGAAGTAAAGGAAGATGTGGAGAACCATGATTTATACGTTTGAAGACGGCAAAGGGTAAATTTAAAATGAGTAACTTTATTGTATTTTTCAAGATATATGAATAAGCCACTTCTTCTGTCCTGGTTATGAATCAAATATCAGTCTAGACCGGGTTCTATAGCCTTGGGTGGCAACCAGTATAGGAGAAAGAAACTCTAAATTCAAATCGAATCGCACTATCCTACAATTGTGTATACCTGCGTCTGGGGAAGGCTTGTGAATCCAAATTCCCACTGAAACTCCTACTATTAGCAAGTGTGAATGATATTCATTTTGATAGGGTAAATGTATACTGGATATTCATATTTGAAACAGACGTCCCATTTTTATTTTAGACATTGCATATTAGGTCTATCTGTTAGCGCATTTGAGAAATATTCATGAAGAAAATGTATCAGAGAGAATCATACACAACATTAATATGATAGACTTCAGTAGTGAATAAACAATAATTTTACACTATTTACATTATTCGGACTATTGTCCTCATCTTTGTCGCCATATTTATTAACAACATTTCGGCCATGGATATTATGATAAATTATCAAGATTGAATAAACAATAATTTTACACTATTATTGTTTATTCACTACTGAAGACTATCATATTAATGTTGTGTAAGATTCTCTCTGGTACATTTTCTTCATGAATATTTCTACAGCTGTAGAGAATAGGGTTCACCCACAATTTTGAAGTGCTAAGTCATTTCGCGATAAACCAATTAGTGTTCGTCTATATTTCTGAGATGAGGTATTATGTACACTATTTACATTATTCGGACTATTGTCCTCATCTTTGTCGACATATTTATTACAACGTTTCGGCCGTTGTACTCTCCGGCCTTCTTCAGGTGGTTGGAATGTTGAACTGAACCCTTTATTTCGCTCACTAGGGTAGACTGTTCTAGTTCCACGTGCCATGTTTTTAATGTATGTCAGTTATCAGTTATCTCTTGTTAATTCCCCTCTCCAAGTTCTCCACTGGGGAGAAGGCTGGAGCGTACAACGGCCGAAACGTTGTAATAAATATGGCGACTAAGATGAGGACAATAGTCCGAATAATGTAAATAGTGTACATAATACCTCATCTCAGAAATATAGACAGATACTAAGCAATAATTTTATGTATGGAATTATGAGTTTCGTATATTCTTATACTAAGTAAATTGATAAATATATTTACTTGTAAATATCTTTAGTTCCAAACCTTTTTATCGTGTCATATTTATTAACTTTATTATTTGAAGTTGAGAAATTTCACAAGACTAACTTCGAGAGAAAGAGAGAAGGAAAAATTGTCACAATAATTACCTAAGTTAAGTGAGCTTTTTCTCATAGAAAATCAACAGCATTTCTGCTTTTTAATTGACTACTGGTAACTATTGACACCACGTGTACACTTCATTCTCGTTCTATGATAATGTTAATAGCTAGAATGACAGTTCACATAGAGGAATTATTTGGAATTTATTGACCGTACTATTATCGTTACAGTCGGTTGAAATTAATAAATATTTTAAAAACATTTTCAGGAAATTAGACACCTTAAATTTAATAATCGCTACCTCTCCCCAATATTGAAGGGGGTCCTTCCTAACGTTTTATAGGAAGTAGTGTTGAAAACAGCGCATGAGCTACCTAACAATCTTGTGTAAATGGATAAGAGATCAGCGTTTAGGAGAGATAGCAAATATACATAATTTACTAAGAGGTACAAAGGACTGGAAATTGTGGAGAGACATAACCACCAACGTCTGGAAGAGAGACAGCGAATAGAAGAAAAAAGAGTATATATTTTGACCTCCTTTTTATCGATCTGCCTGATAATATTTTTATTGATATTTTGTTTGCAATACATTCATGGCGTTGACTTTAATCCACTTTTACTGGTATCGTCTATGGAAGTACTTAGATAAATTAATTGCGAGGAAGTGTTCTTTATGATTGCTGAGAGCAGTGGCATATCTAGGATATCGCTAGTCGGGCACGTGACGTTGGCGCCACTTGGCCGGTGGACGGACGCCATTTCGCCATTGAATAAATAATTTGTAAGTTAACAAACTAAAACTCCTCTAAACTCTATTGAGGATACTGTTTGTATTCGAGGAAGAAAAGGCAGCTGTGGCAAACTTAATATTTTTATTAAGTTTTAGAGTTTAGGATACAAAGGTAGTTCATAATAGTTTGATTCATTTTTATTCAAAGTGTGGATTGAATGCATAAATGTACAATAAATAATTGACAACCAATGGTAATGAATTTTATCCTTGTTTTCTGTTTCATTTTTTTTTTTAAAGTTTTGGGCTATGCTTCCTTACAGCATACATATGCTCCTTTTTACCAGTAAAGTTGTCCAAGTGTTTAATGGTGCATAACTTTGGTTTGTAAGGAATTTTTTCCTTGGTTCTTTCAGGATATTTATCCACGGTTGGCATTCTTAATTTTTTTTACAAAAGGTGTCCGGCAGAAAGGATTTATGTAATTTCTTTTATTTTCTTTCCATTGTTTTATATAGATGCCTTTTTTTATACTACTTTTAATTGTAATAACTATATATTTTCTCCTTTGACTATTTGTGATTTTATGTGGACAAGTACAAGTGTATATATATATATATATATACACACACATACATATATATATATATATATATATATATATATATATATATATATATATATATATATATATATAATTGTATATATGTATGTATATATAAATAAAAAGAAAGAACAGTAAGATATAAAATCCGGTGTTCTTATAGATATTTTTTATTTTTACACAATAGTGCTCAATATAAATTTACAGAGCATTAATATTATAAATTAATTGATTTAAAATATGTTTTTTTTCGCTACACAGTGATAACCATGTTTCAAAAATGGAAGCTAAAGCCTTCGAATTTAATTTTGTTATTAAATTAAAGACATTAGTTCCATTTCCTCGTCAAGCGAATTTTGGTGTCTTCCATTTTTGAAACATGGTTATCACTGTGTAGCGAAAAAAACATTTTAAATCAATTAATTCATAATATATATATATATATATATATATATATATACGCACGCGCACACACACAGTATGACTCCCCTCAGTTGTTGTGGCAAGCTTAAATTTTTTTTTAAGTTTTAGAGTTTAGGATACAAAATGTTGTTTGTAAATAATTAGTATATTACCATAAAAATTACGAAAATAAAAATATTAAAAATGATTTTAATGAATTAAATGAATCCTGGAAGCACTATTATAATACTGGTATAATACTTAATGTATAGGTACCTTTTCAGCGCCCTGTATCATAAATAAATGATAGTCTCCTTCGTGAAGACGCATAATTTATTAAATATATTAATGGTCTTGACTAATTTTCAAGAGGTGCGTAATTTTACTGGCTTAGCATAGGCGCCACTTTCTTTAGATATGATTCCAGTGGAAAGTATCATAACAACTTATTATCTCACACTGGTAATTATACTCTTAGAATCTAAGATAATCGTTCAGTATAAATTTAAGAAATTACACTTGATTGGAAATAATTTTCTCACAATACTGGCAGCGATAATTGGAGAAAAAGAAAAACATTTGAAGCGTCAGCTCCTATCTTCAGACATTTAACTCCTATCACAGTTGAAATTCGTAAAATGATATGCTACTTGCAAATACAGTAAAAGAGCCCAAACATTACATCCATTCATCGTTATTCTTTTCACTTCGCTCAGTTAAGTTTCTAAAAGTCTTTTTCCTAAGTATCCATAGTTAGTTCTTTTTTCCCCTAAAAATCATTGGGCTACCTTGGACGCCGCATACGTTGTTAATAAATATGGCGACAAAGATGAGGACAATAGTCCGAATAATGTAAATAGTGTAAAATTATTGTTTATTCACTACTGAAGTCTATCATATTAATGTTGTGTATGATTCTCTCTGATACATTTTCTTCATGAATATTTCTCAAATGCGCTAACAGATAGACATAATATGCAATGTCTAAAATAAAAATGGGACGTCTGTTTCAAATACGAATATCCAGTATACATTTACCCTATCAAAATGAATATCATTCACACTTGCTAATAGTAGGAGTTTCAGTGGGAATTTGGATTCACAAGCCTTCCCCAGACGCAGGTATACACAACTGTAGGATAGTGCGATTCGATTTGAATTTAGAGTTTCCTTGTCCTATACTGGTTGCCAGCCACGGCTATAGAACCCGGTCTAGACTGATAATTTATACATAACCAGGACAGAAGAAGTGGATTATTCATATATCTTGAAAAAATACAATAAAGTTACTCATTTTAAATTTACCCTTTGCCGTCTTCAAACGTATATATCATGGTTCTCCACATCTTCCTTTACTTCATTACCTGTAGACTTTCTATGTCCTGATTTTTGGTGAAAATGTTCCGTTGTTTTTTTTTTCTTTTAACCAACCCCACCCAAACAAGGTGATAAAGCCACTAAAACGCAAGCATGGGGTGCTACTGTAAGTGGAAGAAACCGAAAAGACTTTAGAAGAGACTGGAAACCCAATTCTAAACATAAATAAAGGATAAGCCTCTACGGCTGTTCAAACGACAGGGGAAGAGTCTGAACCGGACGATATCCGAACGGATTCTCAACTGTTTTAAATTCAGACTGACCGCGATAGAAAACCCTGTCTGTCGATTTATTTTGCTCATAACTAGGAAATATAGATAGATTCATGATAATATCCTTAATTGAACCCAACACCTTTCGCCTGGAATTTGAACCCAGTGTTACGGATTCTATTTTTGTGCCGAAATCTGTTAAGCTGCTAGGACATCCCTAATCAACAACTAGCCCAATGGCTGAATTAGACATAACAACCATCAATCATAATAATATCAGAAATAAACTGGTGGAATAACTAAAAATAATTAGTTTAATGCGGCTGGACTCCATAATTAGCTATATTATGATTTTGCTGTTATTATCATGAGCGCATTTTATTCTTTTAAATAGAGAAATGCCATCCTGAAGAAGCACTAAATATCATAATTGCTTAGATATTATTTTTGTCTCTTTTCAGCCTGAAAACACAGTGCCCTTTAACTGGCTGATGCATTACACATGTCCGTGTAATGTAATATGTCGCTTCTCAATTGTTTTTTTATAACGATTTCTTAATTGTATTCCTCTTCAAATTCCAAAACGGCATTTAAAAATACAATTGTTAAAAGAATATTCAAATATGTTTTCTTTAATTCTTGATGCAAAAATCAATCGATATTAGGTTCAAACTATTTTTTGGTTGAAAAAATAAAGAAGAAGACAGTCAAATGAAAGCTGTTTTCAAATGAGTGTTCTTGAAATAATAAAAAATGAAAAGATATTGTCTGGATAATTTTTCAATTAAAATGAAAGAAATGACGACAAAAAATGACTGGAGGCGAATATGAAGCAGTGGAAACTGCAAATACTAAGTTTGACTTTAGAAATGTTTTCTTAAATGCAGTAGAGTTGCAAAACTTGATATGGAAAAGAATATACATTTTGCGTATTCTTCAACTGTATTGGAAAAATAAAGAATAAAATCAATAAAAAAATAATAATGAATAACAACAAAGAAAAAAGAAATACATTATTCATGTTGCTAGTAATAAAACAACCATAATATTTTTACTCTATTGGTTTCGTCAAACACCAGTGAGGTGACGCTGTTAAAGTTCCATAATATGACATTTCCCTCCTCTTGCACTTTTTCACTCTCTACAAGAGGTAGCAGCGCGTTAGAAAAAGACGCCACCCTTGGGGTACATTCGTTTCGCCGGTCCACCATCGACTGAATTCTCTTTGCACTTTCCAACGCTTTTTGTTCGCACGTATCTTCCAAATCCTCCACCTATAAAAGTAAACCAACGTTTTCTCTGGTCGTTCCGACTCAACGCAAGTTAGGTTTGAACTCGATCATGCTCATCAGGCTTTTCCCGAACTTACATCTGTACCAGAAAAAGAAACCCTGTTCCACTTTCCTACGCATAATGTTCGCACGTGTTTAGCCGAAACTACACCCAGACAATTTTTACATTAATCGTTTCAACTGAACACAACGTTGGCCTAAAATCGACTATTATAACTTACCCATGGAGTAAGTACGGCCTTTCTTTGGTTGTTCCAACTCAACGCAAGTCTCACTTGAGCCCGGCCATTCTAACGATGTTTATTCTTACATACCCTGACTTCTGGCCCAGAAAAAGAAAACGGATATAACCAAGAGACAGTGAGATCTTTGTTTCTCTACAGTTTATATTTAAAAAAGAAAGAGAACAAACGGTCCGTGGTAGAAATCCATGTTGTTATATGCGTCTTTAATTGTTTACATGTGAACACGTACATATTTACAAGGCGCCAACACCTACAAACATTAAATGCCATAACTGAAATAATCTTCTGTTCTCGTTAAGGACAAATGTATCAACAATTCAGGTGATTCCGAGGATACACTTTCCAATATGAAAATTAATTAATTCAAACGTGTATGCACTCGACATTGAATTCACTGAGAAGCAATGACAAAAAGGAAGTTCATTGTTTACACATAAATTGATCACATAAGGTGTGCCAAATCAAACGCGATCGGGTAAATGTTGGATATCATGATAAATTATCAAGATTACTTGACTCTCTATGAAAGAAACGTTATTTCCAACAAAATTACCCACATGTATACCATATTAAAATCCCTAAAAAAATTTTCTTCTCAATAACAGACAGTATTTGAAAATAATGCCCCCCGTTTAAAACAAAGTGTCTATTGATTAGAAATAAATGTGAAATATTTGACCAATCAGAGTAAATAAACCCTATTTTTTCGCGCGTACTTTCGGGAAAAAAACTTATAAAACCCCTCAAATTTCAAGTTTCAGCATAAGAGAATGCAACGGTCTCCAGGCCATCAAAACACAAGATGTGCCTACAGAGGTGTTTTCCTTCAACTTCAACGCATGCTGAAAGAAACGTGTGTCGGCTACGTCAAACAAATCATCTCCAAAAAAATAGAAGAGACGGTCAGTGAATCTTCACTGACGATCATGTCTCGGTAACTTCAAGCAAATCATCTCCAACAACAACAGCATCAGAGATGCTCAGTGAATCTTCGCTGACTATCACTCTTTTCTAAACTACAGATTTGATCCATGGAGAACAAAAATATATACATATATTGAAAAAACAGACTACTAACGGACACGCTCACGAACACAGAAAGGGGTTGTATGTATATGTGTATATACCTATGCATATATATGTATGCTGCTTCCTTATTATAAGAGAATATATATATATATATATATATATATATATATATATATATATATATATATATATATATATGGGGGAATTTACATAAGCAGGCTAACAGGGATAGGAAGAAATCTCTCATCAACACATCTATTATCATCAGCTCTCATACCAAGCCTAATGATGTTATTAACACTTAGGCAGAAATTCACTTTTGCCACCAGTCCAGAAAGCAGTTCAAGGCTCACTAACAAATACAGAAAACAAAAATGAGACATTAAAAGAACATAAGGAAAACATTCCTTTTAAAAAATGTTTCCTTATTTTTCCTGAAGAAGGTTACGAGACCAGAAACCCGTGTAGCAGAAATATGCAAAATAAACTATAATATATATATATATATATATATACTAAAACAAATCCACATTA
>OZ038490.1:97308585-97386085 GCA_964036315.1 Acanthosepion esculentum | reverse complement strand
TGATTGAACATTATATAAAATTCAGGCACTTGGACGTGATATAATGTTTAGCAAGCTTGTCTCGCTGGAACCATTACGACTGGGTAGTGAGTTTGATCCTCACTGGGTGTCCCATACTTTCGGCCTTGTGCCACATCTAAGTTGTACTTAGAAAATCGCCAGTGTATAAAAGTCGTGTTACCAACAACAATTTGTGGTACAAGGATGTCAAACTGGTTTGAACTGATTGAAGAAAGTACTGTTTTGGGTTTGTTTTTCCCCAATCTTTTCTATAAAATAAAGATTAGATTAACCGTGGATAGCCGTACTCTGTACAAAAAAATGAATGTTCGATTTTTACAAACTCCTAAAACTATTCATCATAGAAATTTTATTCGAAGAAAATTGGTTAAGCTAAGGATTAATTCCCTAATATTTTTAGAAAGAAAATCCAGTTCTTGAAAAGTTGGTTAAGTTTACAGTCAACATGGGAGTGGGGTGGTGACATTTTGGAAAAATATCAAAAAAATTTTTTTGCAAAATCTGTTCCGAGAGAAAAATAAGTTAAGTTCTTTGTAAGATATGAGAGAAGTTTCTTACTTGTAATGAAGATGTTCTGTTATGAGTGGCTGTTTGGGATGAATAAATTTCCTATGGGGAAGATATGTGTCTTGAAGCATGTTGTGGTCGTTTTGCGTTGCGTTGCATAACTGAAGAAATTCTCTGACGTGTCGATCCAGAAATTGTTCTTTATGTTTTTTTTTAACTTTCTTTTGGCGCCTTAGCTATTATCTATTTGAAGCACTGATAAAAATGCCTATTTTTGTATTTGAAATGAATTTAAATTAATATTATATATATTTTTTACATTTTACTTCAACAGCACCAATAATTAAACTAATAAAGTAAAGTATATTTCATATTTTTCACATTCTCTGTTAACGACAAAAACAAATAATTAATAAAAAAAATCTCTTTATTTAGAAGTATGTATCATTAACCGAGTAAATAGCATTTGGTAGGTTATAACCCACTTCGAACGGTAAATTTCACATTCGATATTTAAGACTAAATCATAGATAAATAAAAGTGTATTTTTTGTTTTTTTCTGCTTTTATTAAAAAGAAACAATCCCCAAATGCTGTCTAAAATCAAGGAAAAACCGATTTCATCTATTCTTAATTTGTAATGCAAGTTTTAACATTAATCATATTCACCATTTTAAATTACAAAATCGCATTTCTTTTAGCACAAGTTGAATTTTTAATTGTCAAGTCTTTAAAAATCTCGAAAAAAAAACTTAAAGTGAATATTTTTCTCTCTTTTGCATTCATAAAAATATAAGTAACAAGTAAGAAAAATTACCTAACACCAAATATCGATTTAATTTGTCCGTTTTAAAATTCTACCATCATATCAATTTTCCGTGTAAAATAACAATTTTAAAACCAGGTAAACGAAACGTAAATCTCCATTAAATTATTATTCTTTTTTTAAATATTTAATTTTCTTTTACCTTGAAATCGTTCCTTAGGGTGGAAGTGAAAAGATGAAAAAATAAAATTACCTTGAAAATTGTAACTGGAAATTTATCGTAAGAGAATGCACGTATTTTATTGCATAAGGACCGAAAACTTTATTAAGACACAATAATTAGTCGATTTTTGCGAATTTTAAAAATCGGCTAGAAAAGAAAAATTCGCTTTATTTGTTAAACTATTTACATGTGTTTTTAATGTTCACGAAATGGAAATTACACACAAAATAAATATATATGAACAGATACACGATGTATAATATTATAGTTTAAGATTGACAATATAACCAGATAGAAAAAAGTAAACTTAGATAAAATGGCGAGAAAGCTGAAAGCCGTCCCTCTCAACAAGGCTTACACCCTCGTTTGGGTGGTAGTACGTGCTGTCACTGGTAGATCAACAGCGAATAAGGGAGCGTTGAGAACTAAAGGTTAACTTTCTATGGATACATTTAATCTCCTGCCATCTATAAAAGTGCGTGTAGCTTAAGCAGAAAAGCAGCTGTCGTACATAAGTAGGATTCTCGAGGCGACTGTCAGGAGTACAGCACAACTTTTTCAGATCGATGGTTAAAAATTGCTTTGAATGAGTGAAGCATATAAGTCATTGCAAGAACCACACTTTTTTGAACCTTGTTAACTGGACATTCGATGTCACAAAGAATTGTATCAAATAGCAAAAAAACTCATTACTTAAGGTTTTCAACTAGCAACAGGTAAAATGGGTTCCACGTGTAACTCGAAGATATAATGAAGATGCTGACATTCTACTGTACTTGAAATATGCACAGTATTCAGAACTCTCTACTCACCGGGACAGTTTTTGTTTTGGTCGACCAAGCTTATAAATTCATGAGTTTTTCACGCCAACCATGGTCTTGTATCAAGATCGGAAGGTCATTAGGGTGGCATTCTATGTCATAACATAGATGGTCAATGTAGGTGATGTCTGGGCGACTAGCTCGTCATGCTCCATGGCTAGATGTCCAAAATAGTAGATCACTCGCGAGTTTTTGTTTTGCTCGTAAACAGTGCTCTGCAAAGCGCATTCTGTGTTTGCGTAAGATTGTAGAAATACCATGGATGGGTCGTTAGAGCTGTGATTTAGTTGGATGTTGTTTCCATATGATATTAATTATAGCTCTCAGCCTCCGAGTGTAGATTCCATCAAGGTTAGACTGTAGAGTCTTAGTTAATGTCCAGGCATTGGCACTATACATTAACACCGCCTCTACAGTGGCTCGAATGAATCTCCGCTTGAGGTTGTCTGGTAGATCAGATTTCCAGATTACATCCATTTTAGTCAAGGCGGCATAGGCTTAAGCTATACGAATTTTCACATCCTTTATTGTAGAATTTATCTTGCTTTCTAGATATGTAAAATATTCGTCAGATTTATGTAATTTAACCGAGACAGATTGTGTTACACCTTGCTGAGTGAAGCCTTTGAATTCAAACATAGTGTACAAAATTATTGGCAGCATTTTCTAGATGATGTAGGAAAACTTTTGTATTGGTAATGGTGTCTGCAGTGATAACTAGGTCATCCTCACAATCAATATCTGTCAACCTTTTGGCAGGATATGGAGTTGAGTGTGTTGGTGATAAGATGAATCCTTGATGATGTTAAAAAGCACCAAAATTTAGGAAGCAGTGAGACTTGATATCATTCCCCCGGAGGCTAGGAAAACTCAGGATTTCAACGGTAATCTACCCCTTGTCTATAATGGAAATTCAGAGAAAGAATGAGAAAAAGTTGCATACTCCCTTTCCAAAAAAAGGAGATCTAGTATCGGTAATGATCTATAGAGGAATCACACTCAACTACATTGCAAAACAAATTTAAAACTTAGTGCTTTTCAACAGAATACAGTTAGAAGTAGAAAAGGTGCTCCAGAAATAAATAAATAAATAAAATAAAATAAAAATGGCTTTCGAAAAAAATAGATCAACCGTTGGACAAATCCAGATTGATCGGCGGATTATCGAAGGCAAAGAATGTACAAACTACCTTACCTTGTGTAGATTTTCCTAAAGCCTTCGATTTTGTACATGGAAAAATTGAAAAGGTCCTTTTGTCATATAGCTTCCCCTCCTGAGACAGTAATTGCTATATTTATGAACTCTAAGGTATTTTCTGTAATAACAGCCACAAAAATTCGATCCAGCAAGATCTCCATGTTATGTATTAACAATAAATTTGTTTATAAGATGTTTTGTTTGATTTACATTCTGTCTTCAGGTTACCTATTTTAACGAGCGTGTGTTTATCCAGGCTCTATTTCGCCGTTAGTATTTCAATACTCAAGTTTTCCCTAAAACCTGGGTAGACGATCATTCTACAGGACTATTGTACACATGTTTGTTCTTGCGAAAACAAGAACAAAGATGAGGTCCCTCGTCCTCATGTAACTAATATTTCACCTAATCCAAATTACAGATATATTCATACTCACATGTACAAAATAGATAAAAAAATAAATTAAACGTGATTATGAGCGTGACTATGTGAAAATATTTCCGCCCAAGAATGCGAGAAATAGTTTATTACGAGAAATTACGAGAGTCTGTTAATTACAATTCGGAATACTGTTGTATTGACTTTGTTGATGTATTGACTTCGAACAAGTGCCCTTGGAAAAGAATGAATCGATTTATTCCCCTCGTGATTTAAATAGCAAGGTAGACTTTTACTGGTTTAAATAGTAGGGTAGGGCTTTCTTTTTTTCACACTCTCGCTTTATACAATTTTTTCTCGGCAGACTATACATTACACATTTATAAATCTCCCAATTGTCCATGCATTGAATATTGCTGTCGCATCTGGTCTGGTGATTCTACTGCGTATTTAGAGATTTTTGGCAAATTCCAAAGAAGAATATACAATATTATCTGTTCTGTCCTGACATCTCGGCTTCACTCAATTTCCTACCGCCGTATAGTCGTGTTCCAGTGTTTTTCTCTATATATGTTCGTCGTAATTGTTCTAAGATTTCCTCTTTCATACACCGACGTTACGAATTTAAACGCAATACTAGATTGGCAGCTAGGTCTCATCATTTTACAGTTGAAATGGTTAGATGCAAGCGTAAGTTCTTTGCTAAGAGTTTATTCTCTCTCCTTTCTCATTTGTGGAACTTTTTTCCAGCTTTTTGCTTCCTAGTTATCATTGATTTAAAAACAAATGCAATGCCAATCGTTATCCTATGTATTCTGAATTCCTGTTCTGTTATTGCCCTATTGGGTGGGATGAATTTCTCAGCAACAGTTATGTGACTAGTTGATTTATGGGGCGCAGAAAATGTTTGATTAATGGGGTTAATTCGTATGAGATAGTGGCAGCTATTATTCCGGGTGCAGTCCGGAATAAAGCAATCTTAATCCAACGTACAACGTCATACTGAAGCAAGACATTTAAACAAGCGAATTTAAAATGAAAAGGAAGGAAATATTTGTTTATCAACAAATGGATATACTTGGATATTTTATACATCTTCTGATGAATATAACAAAAACATTGAAAAGAAGAGTAAATCACATGTGCATATTTAGATATGTTTAATAAAGTCCACGAAGATGGAAAAGTTAAAAGACAAAACACGCGTTGAGGTGTGTTTAATAAAACCCTTTGAAAGGAGGGAAAGTTCATGCCTTGTTTCATTGTAGAATGTATATCAGAGAAAGGAAATGTTTCAGTGGATTAGTCAATCGGTTGAGTTGACAACGCAGAATCAATTCGCAAACTTGTACTTTTTGCCTAATGATCTGTATTTATACCTTCCCTTTAATCTGCTGGCTCACAAAAGTCACTTGAACATTCGAGGCAGACTCTGTCAGTGTTCGATTAATAAATTATATTATATTTTGTATATTTTCAGCACTACCAGAAGCGTTACTCGGAGCGTTATGCGTAAATAACTGATATTGGTCATTTGACTCCTGACTCATAAGATAGAAACTTCCTGTTAACCCGAAAGTTTTTTGTCCTTAATATTTTATTTATTTTCTCATATTCTTTCACACTCAGTAACCCTTGACTCTTAGTGGCCTTATTGCTTTGTTTGGGGTTAAATGATTAACAAACAAGGTGTAGAACTACTCTTAATTCAAAACCGTGCGGAAGGTATCGGGATACTACTATCGCATCCGCTTTTGGCTGCTCACTAAAGCGGAAGAGAACAGGGCATTTCAACCTTGACCTTTCGATCGTGTTCCTTACAAGCGGTTAATTTCTTTTAGAGATGAACTAATTACCTTTTTATTCCCTGTTATTACGAACCTAGTCGTAATACGCCTCTAAGCGTTTTACACCTTAGTTATCGCGTAGCAAATCTATACTCATTTTTTAGAGAGATTTTTAGCATTTTAGTGCGGCCATTTCTATTGTAAGCCTCTTTTAACATAACACAGCGACTCTATATACTATTGTATAGTAATTACTACGGGAGGTTCTTCGACACGCACTTCAACCTCCAACCGTCGACCCGACCGGAGCGTCCGCATCTTCAACCTCCAACCGTCGACCCGACCGGAGCGTCCGCATCTTCAACCTCCAACCGTCGACCCGACCGGAGCGTCCGCATCTTCAACCTCCAACCGTCGACCCGACCGGAGCGTCCGCATCTTCAACCTCCAACCGTCGACCCGACCGGAGCGTCCGCATCTTCAACCTCCAACCGTCGACCCGACCGGAGCGTCCGCATCTTCAACCTCCAACAGTCGACCCGACCGAAGCGTCCGCATCTTCAACCTCCAACCGTCGACCCGACCGGAGCGTCCGCATCTTCAACGTCCAACCGTCGACCCGACCGGAGCGTCCGCATCTTCAACGTCCAACCGTCGACCCGACCGCAGCATACGCATCTTCAATCTCCAACCGTCGACCCGACCGCAGCATACGCATCTTCAACTTCCAACCGTCGACCCGACCGGAACATCCGCATCTTCAACCTCCAACCGTCGACCCGACCGCAGCTTACGCATCTTCAACCTCCAACCGTCGACCCGACCGGAACATCCGCATCTTCAACCTCCAACCGTCGACACGACCGAAGCATCCGCATCTTCAACCTCCAACCGTCGACCCGACCATCCGCATCTTCAACCTCCAACCGTCGACCCGACCATCTGCATCTTCAACCTCTAACCGACGACACGACCGGAGCATCCGCATCTTCAACCTCCAACCGTCGACCCGACCGGAGCGTCCGCATCTTCAACGTCCAACCGTCGACATGACCAATATAATCCACTAGTTTTCTCCTCCATGTAATAAACCTAGCGTAAATCATACACATCTTCGTTCTGTTGTCCATATTGTTTCACCTGGTCATATCATTAAGTAAAAATGTGGCGGGCCCCTTGTGACATCATCATATTCGACACGGGGGCGCACGGGCCTTGGTATTTTATCGCCCCCCCTTCCAGGGTGTCCGCTACACTACTCTAAGGAACTTCGTAAGCATTCATGCTAATTCGCAGATAACAAAAAGAAAAAGGGAAGCTAATATCTCGAAGGGATTTTCATTGATTTCATGTGACGTTGCGATACAGCTTTCGTGATGTTTCAGTTCACATCAGCAATCTGGCACGAAACAGTAAATAAAAAATATATGACTTGTAAGTAAATATGTAAAAATATAAGACAGTACCTCTTGCGGCTTCTTGCTTTCTAATAAACGTTGATCTAGAAACATTTAAATTGAATATCAATCGTTATCTTGTGTTTTCTTAATTCCTCTTCTTTTATTGTTCTCACTGCCTAATAATATTTTTTTTTTTACTCGTATCTTCTAACATTCAGTAACACCTTGCATTTTAGTGGCTTTATTGTCTGGCTTGTAGTGAGATGATTAAAAAAAGACAGAAATTTTCCTAGAAAGTAAATGTTTACAAACAAAAAACATTGACGTAAAAAGAAGAAAAAAACTAGTAATAAAATATAAGAACAATTGGCAGTTTGTAATCTTTTTTCACTATTAACTTCTATCTAAATAAGTCCGTTTAAGAAAACTGAAATAATCCGTAACTCTTTACTTGAACGTAGACTTTTCTACCTGGAAAGTCGCCATAGCCTTGACGGTAAAGAGTTAACTAGAGAAATATGAAGCGACAAAAAGAGAGAGAAAGAGAGAAGACAGTAGACTGAACCGTTCAGGTCCCATCGTAATGATCGCGATAAATTCACTTCGATCTTAAGTCATCAGAATGTCATTTCGATGTGGTCACATTAGTAGGACTAACGACGCGTGGTTGTTAGGATATCATCAGGAGATAAGAAGGTGACCTGGGATAGAAGTGTAGGCGCCAGACTTAATAGAAGATGATTATTTTAGAATTTGCACAGCTGTCTGGTTAAATTCGCCTCATTAGAAAGACGAATTTTGCAGCTGGTCAATCAGGATATAATGTCATATTTTATTATGCAAGTCAATGTTTTTCAAATAAAATTGATATTAAACAATAGACGTTAGCAACACTTGCAGGGTGCATTTATAAGTTCTGTATATCGTCTGTTTCATCTCGTGATATCTAACCTTATAAAATATAATACGCAATTTCGCCGGATGTCAATTTTTATTAATACAACTGAACTAATTTCATCTTGAATTTAGATCTTCTTCTACTGCCGTGCCCATTTTGGGAGACCATGGCTCTCCACAATTTCCTGCCATTTGTAGTTCTCAGTAAAGTCTTTTAGCTACCTGTCCTAATAACTGCTCTGCCAGCCATGCACACAAGCTAGTTAGATAGTTTATATGCTGGCTTCTTCTGTCTTTATGTCTTCACTATCCCTGAGAGCGTCAAATTTCCCAAGCTCTATTAAAAAAATTATACTTTCCTACCAATTCCAAGTTCTTGTGCCAGAAAAAACTTCGTTGGCAGAAAGAGCAACTCCCGAAAATTAGGCGCACTTAAAAACAAGACGACCGCTGCGTAAAATCTTAAAGGAATAATACATTTATTTACAATTATAATTTAGAAAAATAAAAAACAAGGATTGCACAAAACTTTCCGTTTGGTCTGCCTCTTTGGACAGGATAACTTTTTCAGGATGTAATAAGAAGATAACACTCAGAAACAGGAAAAAATACAAGTTGCTAAAAATGTTGATAAGACAAAAGGATTCGTATACAGAATATATCGATTCAAAAATACAAAAATAAGGAAAAATCGGAGTAAGATGATTCACAATATGGCACAAGTCATAATCTTTTAAATGACACCAACCGCTGTTTAAACGGTTCTGTAAGGGATCTCTCAGCTTGAACGGGATTTGACGTAGGCAAATGTTTGTAGGTTCTGGGGTGAGAAATTTGCTGTACGAACCTGCCTTGGATCTGTCACGTCAGATTTGTAATCTCTCACTGGACAGTCCTTTTATGTGATGTCTTGTATTCGTATACAGAATATATCGATTCAAAAATACAAAAATAAGGAAAACGCGGAGTAAGAGGATTCAATATATGGCACAAATCACAATCTTTTAAATGACACCAACCCCTGGTTTAACGGCTCTGTAAGGGACCTCTCAGCTTGAAGGGGATTTGACGTAGGCAAATGTTTGTAGGTTCTGGGGTGAGAAATTTGCGTACGAATCTGCCTTGGATCTGTCACGTCAGATTTGTAATCTTTCACTGGACTGTCCTTTTATGCGATATCTTGTGAAATCTAACCCCCACACCCCGGGCCGAAGTTGAAGCTTTGCCGTTTTTTTTTTCCTTTTCTCTTCTACACTCTCCCACCTTTTCCAGCAGCTGATGACACTCCTTTTTATTCTCAATGGGGTCATAAAATTCGGCTCCTGCCTAAATTTTTAGGTGCTAGAAAGACTTGATTCTCATTGACCAATAGATTTAAAATCCCCCTTCGAGTATTCAAAATGTAAATTCACAAAATCATGGCTTTTCTTCGCTTAAGCCTAAAAGACCATAAAAAATTGCACGAAATTTAACATTTTCTTTACAACGAAATAATTTTTTTTTTATATATTTCCTTATTATTTGCCCTCGAAAATTCAACTGACTGATGCTGATTATAAATGTTTTTTTTTAATTTCCATTTTCTCCCAAATTAAATGGTTTTACCCTGGTGGATCCCATTTGTAAAGATCAAGGTTGGTGGGACTAAGAAATGTCGCTTGTCACAGTACATGCAATGAAAGTGGCGATAGAACAGTGAAAGGCTCGTAATGTTTCATCTGAAGATAAGGGATTGTAGGGTGGAAAATAATTCATCACCCACAAGGCCGCGTAGACGCTTTGGACTTTGGAAGACCAAGTTAAACAGTGCTATCTTTCCATACTTTTTTCTCGACGAAGAAAAACGTGAAAAATAAGGATAGATTGTTACAAGTAATACACAACTCCATTTTTCATGCAATCGTTTATACTGTTAAAAATATAAAATTTAGAAACATGACATTAGATTTTTTTCTATTTCTTCTTTTGGTTTAATGCACTCTCCTGCTTGATACCGCGACTGCATAAAGTTAAGATTGGTAACGAGGTCTCATCATTTTACTATTGAAAGATCTAGACTAAGTTTGGTTTTCTTATTTGTTTAGTTTAAGATATTGACTTTAGTTAAATTATGTTACGTCATCTGCGTTGTATATATTTTAGTTTATCATCGTCGTGTATGGTATATTGCAAAAACAAAAACAAGCCGCTGTAAAAATCAACTGATAACGAAGAAAAATATACATAAGAGTAATTGAAGGAACCTGGAAACATAGAAACTTCGCTCACAAAACATCATTTACAAATAATGCTTGTGGCTGGCCGCTTGTATCCGAGTATGCCTGCCTATCTGGACAGCGAGCCAACCCGTGTTGCAAACGCTGGCTCAAGCACTTATGGTTTATAATGAGAGAACCTTAGCTATATTTTCTAGGAGAGATTGCATTATCTGATGGGATTAATAGTGTGAATAAGGCCAGTTCGCTCAAACTCTCGGTCACGACAACTTGCGACTTGGTACTAGCATAACTGTCGACGGCTGCCAAATAGTTGCGTTTACCCAATTTCACTCACAAGGCTTGGGTTAACCCGTGGTTTGGTTTTCACGTATTTTTTCCAAAGTAAGCATGGTCGGGTAGTTAGAACGTTCGCTTTTTAACCATGAGACTCGGGGTGGAATCTCATCTTTGTCGATTTGTCAGGAAGGTGTCTTCTTGATTATATCGGCATGGGTAAGCGATCCCAGCATGCGACAACTTTGGAAAATGTCTGAAAATCATAGAGCGGAAGTATGCACCAACTGAAATATGATAGCATTAACAAATGTACAAAAAAGAAAAGAAAGAATTTGACTGATATAAACGGTCGGATATGTCAAAGGAATCCTTTACATGGAAAAACGTACAAGACAAATAAATTAAATCCTTTAATATTGGAACAGAAAAAGAAGTATATTTGCGTTAATAAAAATTAAATGAAAAGATATGTGAAAAAGAAAATTGGAAAAGAACTGAGAATTCAAAGTATTAATAACCGAAATAATAAATGAAATAAAAACAATCAAACCAACAGAACACAACTAATACAACTAATAGTTGATAAATAGTAAATACGCGAAGAGCACAATGCTTTCGAATAATATGTGGGTGATTAAAAACCATATTATACTACAAATATCATCGAAAATATGGAAAACAGTATCAACCTACAACAAGAAATTCAGAAAATGTAAACTTAGTTTGGAGTTCAATTGCCTTCTTAGGCAGTTTTATGAATATTGATCTACTTGGGTCTTCCGTTATATCACCACTAATAGTGCCTTAACCAAGGTACAATTACAAACATTTCTTGATTAATCCTAAACCTTCAGGTCAAAGACAATGTTTTAAATGATTTAGTTTTATTTCGAATTAGTATTTGGACACCGGAACAATAATTACATACTTATCCACACACACATACACACACACACACACACACACAGATAGATATATAACTACATGTAAACGAAGATATATACACTACAAACAAATGAAGATTATACACTTCATACAAATTACGACATATATTCTACATACAAATGAAGATATATATATATATATATATATATATATATATATATATATGTGTGTGTGTGTGTGTGTGTGTGTGTGTGTGTGTGTGTAACTTCATGCAAATGAACATTATACACTACATACAAATGAAGACACATACACTACATACAATGCCAAACACATAAGATAAACTTACAAGAAAAAAATAAATAATTAAATAAACAAAAAACTTGATAAATAAATACGCACATTAATAAATAATGAAACAAATTATGAATACACACATGAACACAAATGAAACAATGATATTAATCAACACCAAATACTTAAGTCATCAGTAATAAATAACAAGTAAAAAGATGACAGAACTATAACATGGTTATAAATAAGCTCATTCTCATTCACAATAATTCTTACATGTTTGTCTCTAGAATAATTCAGTACAAAAACTATTACTGCAAACCCAATAGCCTTTAGGATAATACAATAGTCTATACTACTTATTGACTAGCATATAGCAGAGATAAAGCACAATACACATGGCCTAAAAACAGCTCTCAAGAATGAATCAGGCTGTGAAACAGTAACCACTTTTAAGTTCACATACGCTCTATCTTTGATATCGAGCACTTTTACTCATAAATATCTTAAAATTTTTATCCTATCTATCTATCTATCTGTCGAGAGAGAGAGAGAGAGAGAGAGAGAGAGTTTATAGATATACTTCTCAAATTGACTGTGAATATTAAGTCCAACTCTATGGTGGAGAATGGTTAAAATTGGACAAGTGGTGCCTGGGAAGACAGTACATCTAGGAAAAGGAAAACAATGAATTTTAATCCTCCGCTACATTTTCGGTTATATCCAAATAGGAATATATATATATATATATATATATATATATATATATATATATATATATATATATATATATATATATATATATATATATAGAGAATGAAGCAAAATTTAACAAACAAGTCTATAAATATGAAATAGCTACAAATAACAGCATTGGAATCCACAATTATTTCTGGTCAGTAACCTCTAGAACAATTTAAATATAATCGTTACGTCCTATCAAATAACCTTTAAGTAAAAAATAGCCTCTGGTAGCCATAATGCACCACTGACAACATATATAAATATTCGTACCCCCCAAAAAACACATGTGGCCTGAAGATGTCGTTCAAACATGAAACAGACTGTTGCAGTTGTTGTTTACCTCTGTGTCCACTTTTGATGGTCTATCCCTGATATTGAGTTCTTTTACCCAGAAATATATATATATATATATATATATATATATATATATATATATATATATGCATGAGTATCCTGCGGAGCTATGTAAAGTACCAGGTTGAGAACTGGTGCGGGATAGATGCCTTTGATGAGAGTCAAAGGAGTCTCTCTGAGCTTTGGTTAGCAATCTTTTTAGTGTTGGTTTCACGATAGAAAGACTTCAGATGGGGAGGAAAACTCATGACAGCTTAACTAGATCATTTTATTGCATGTGTCTGCCGATTTCGACGTATGATGTTCCGACGACCACGAAACTAATTATCTACATGCCTATGACGGGCATGACTTTTGAGACCGGCTCGAGAATTGCACAAAAGACCACAAGCAATATAGGAGAATGTATTGTATCCAAATGCAGCGGGAACACTGTTAGATGACACATTTTACTTTCTCGTTTCATATAGTCGACTGATGGTTACTTCTCAGTGCAGCTATATCAACGTTGTACTTCTTTAGCTCCAACGCGATCACAGTTGTTTCGCTTTCTGATGCTGAGTTGTCCTGGAGAGTTCGTACATTCCAAGTGCCAAGATGAAGTTGATGTTGTATCATAGAGCTTTTCGCAGTAGCCGGATATGTGTGGAACTAATTAGATGCAGTTGTCAGAAAACCAACACAATGATTTGTTTCACGTGGTGAAGGCTTGTGTCGGGCCATCCACACTTTTGGGATCTGTCGATAAAAAAGTAACGGTGCAAAAGACTTGCCACGGAAACTCCAAACGACTGTCCTCATGTATTTTTATCGCGGAGTTTAACCTCTCCTGATCACAGTCAATATCAGCCAGTACACGCCTCTCGGTAGACACATGCAATATAATGACCGGGTTAAGCTGTCATGAGTCTTCTTTTGATTTCACGATAGTGTTGTGTACGTTTGTTTCGGAGAGTAGTAATATCGTGTAATCAAAAGAAAATAGTTGAATCCGTCAACACAGCAATAATAGCAATATCTCCACACGTGACAGTAATTGAGGTAATTTTCAGTTAAATAGCGTTCTCTAAATTCTTCCAGTTGCTAAGGACATTTTTTTTTTATTATTATTTGTTACTTTGATTAAATAAATTCATTTCGTTTTTTGCCTTGGGAAAGTCTACATTGGACAAAACGCGTCGACAACTATTACAGATTTTCTATTGTCATTCATATATATATATATATATATATATATATATATATATATAGTAGTAGTAGTAGTAGTAGTAGTAGTAGTAGTAGTAATCTTATAAGTATAAGAAACTATACTTCGGTGTCTTGATATGCAAATAGTCAAACCAATAGCAAAGGGGAAAAAAGGTATAAAAAAGAAAGAACCAAGAACATGTACGTTAGCCTAAAATAATCATCCAGCATGCAAGTCCAAGGCCCAAAGAAAAAAACCCCGATACGTGTACGCTAAATAACTAAGTAAAGTGCTCAATACAATAAGTAGAGCAGACTTAGTTAAACCTAGAGAGCCAGACAAACCTACCAAAGTTTCACCTAAGCGGATCGTCAGTGAAGGCTGGCTAAAAAGGTAAAAAAGAACGGAGTACTTATTGTAAATAAACAAAAAAAAACAAAAAACCACGTGACCAAATAAAAACACACAAACAAACAATGGGGAGGGTTGGGGAAAACCGTTTATTCGAAAATTACTAAATTAGGAAGGGGGTTAGAGAAACACGGTCAACAGGGAGTAAAACCATTTATTCAATAGAAAAGGAAAAAAAAAATACCGGCGAGAGGAGACCTAGTCTAGCAACCAACGTTTTCTATGTCTACATTTGCTTAGAATTTCCGTTTTAGAATTTAATAAATCATCAGGTTCCCTATATAAAGCTATAGCTAATTTTTCCTGTGTACATAGTTTAAAAAATTTATGACCTGCTCTATATTTGGAACATCTTTTTAATATTTCCCATTTCAGGATGGGGTCTTTGTTATTGTTACGTCTACTTTTTCATATATAGGTAGATAGTGTAGTACTATGTTTGGATTTCATTATTAAATCTACTCATATGCTTGTAATATCGTTTTTTAAACGCATTTTGAGTACATCCTATATATACTTTAGGATTTATATCATTATTGTAGTTATTTATGTCCTTATACATTTTAACTTGATATACCACGCACTCCTGTTGACATTTTCCCTGGAGGGGGCAGGCTTTTTTGTTTCTACAATTACATCTAGAAGAAGTAGTGCGTGGATTATCCCTAGTTTTTTTCTTGTTATATCCATTAATTAAATTTGCTACGTTTGGCATACAACTGTAGCTTAGTTTAATGCTGTTTTTTATTAAATATTTCGTGTAGTTTACTGGTCTTTGGGAAATTTTGTTCCAGGAGATTAAAAGATATTTGACCAATTTTAGTTTTTAAAGATAAATTAAACGCGGGATTGAACCCCAATATATTTCTATGTCTATTCTTATCTTTATTCTGGGTTTCATTGTCATCGTTTATGTTGATGCATTCTAGCTTAGCTTTATGTCCACTTTTAGCTAGAGCTTGCTCGTAAATTAATTTATTAGCATCGAAGATATTTTTATTCGATGAATTGGTACATAGTCTATGGCTAATGTCTTTAGAAATATGTTTTAGGATATGCGGCGGGTGGTTAGATCTTATATTTAAATATTGTGGGTCCTAGTTATCTTTTTTATACGGGGAAACAGTGACAGACTTCTCTGACGATCCGCTTTAACTATATATATATATATATATATATTATGTCATTCACAGACAGTACTGTTTTCATTTTACTGAAGAGCTTTGCATTAGTGCAGGTGGCTGTTGTTTATAGAATTAGCTTATCACTCAACAGTGCTCAATTGAAATTTATTTTCAAGGGCTAAATTATGTCATTCACAGACAGTACTGTTTCGCTGTATCACAGCTCCTCAGTGCGACTAGACTTCCGAATGCTTCAAGCCAGGATTGAAACACAACTAATTTTGTGTCAGCCAGAGCTATCTTCACTCGGTAGAGTTACACAACTAAATCTAGCGTATTGTTTTTACAAATGTAAACAAATGCCAATCAGCCAAAGTGCTCCATTCATTTTACTGAAGAGCTTTGCATTAGTGCAGGTGGCTGTTGTTTATAGAATTAGATTATCACTCAACAGTCAAATATATATATATATATATATATATATATATATATATGTATGTATGTATAGGGAGAGAGAGAGAGAGAGAGAGAGAGAGAGAGAGAGAGCAATTAATGAATATTCTTAAGTTTAGTAGATATCTGTCTGAGTCCAGCTTTCTCCATTTTTAAACAATGGGATTAATATTTACTGGCATAGATCTCCAAAGCCTGAATAAAGAAAATGTACCCCCCCCCCGCCCGCGACAGAAATCGAAACTATATTCCCTTTATTATTAGGTAATCCGCTTTCAATCCCAGCGTGCTTTATTATCGTTGAATAATACTAAAGCCCGCCTGGGTTAAAAGATATTTATAAAAAACATGGCCTCATCTGAAATACTGATCAATGATATAAAACCCTGTGTGGTTTACGAGGATAAAAGATAATTCAATAAAGATGAATACAAAAGAAGGCTGGTTGGATAAAATCCCATTCTGTTCCGGCGACGAGTTTCAGGATGACACAAAAGTTGAAGACACAATGGTTTTAGAGGCAAAATCTAAAAAGTGAACCTTGTCATTTGATACTTTCATTTCACTCGGCCTTGAAATTCGAAAGGAGTTGGAAAATGTTTCAATGCTATTGAAAACAGTCTTTGTAATGAGATGTATCAAAGATTTATCAGGTTTTAAATAAAAAGGGATGGCTTAGAGAGAGAGAGAGAGAGAGAGAGAGAGAGAGAGAGAGAGAGAGAGGGAGAGAGAGATGGGAAGAGAGAGTGAGAAAGAGAGAGAGAGAAGAAAAATAAATAGGGAGAGTGTAGTATAAGTAGACAAGACAATATTGCACAGGAGAAATATCCACACCATTTGATACATACATACATACACAGACGCACACGCAAACACCCACACATACGCAGGCATTCACACGCGCGTGTATACACACACACACACTCCCTCTCTTTCTCACACACGAATACACACACAAAAGAGAAGAAATCAAAATTAATTACATCAAACATAATATGAACATAAGGAAAATGAATTAAAAGGCATACATAAATATAGCTTTCTTTCTGAAAACACACACACACACGCATATATATATATATATATATATATATATTATAATATTTTTTGTTTTAAAAATATGATTCCTTCGCTACATAAGAGTTCTCAGACATCTTAACTCAACATAATTTCAAAAATTATATTAGGGGTCTTGGCTCTCGCTTTTGAAAGATGAGAACTCTTATGTAGCGAAGGAATCATATTTTTAAAACAAAAAATATTATAATATAAGCTCTACTTCTGTATGGAGCACTGTCTTTTTGAAAATAAAAGCAAAAATACTAGGGAACACCGGATTATTTACGTAACGTGTTCTTTCCTATTTCTCTGCATACCTGCATATATATATATATATATATATATATATATATATATATATATATATATGTGTGTGTGTGTGTGTGTGTGTGTGTGTGTGTGTGTGTGTGTGTGTGTGTGTGTGTGTGTGTGTGTGTGTGAACATTGAGGTCAACACTCATAGGCAACAGGCTGTTTCATGCAATAGTCAATGTTCACTTTAATATTTACATACACTCTATCCCTGATATTGAGCACTTTATCCCATAAATATTGCACACCTTACCACATATATATATATATATATATTAAAAAAAAAAAAAATTTGACTATATATATATATGTGTGTGTGTGTGAGAAAATTCAAAAGAAAATATGTAAGACTATGTTGGCTTTAACATTCAACACTATATGTTTGAAAGAAAAGTTGCTGCCAAATTACACACACACACACACACATATATATATATATATATATATATATGTGTGTGTGTGTGTGTGTGTGTAATTTGGCAGCAACTTTTCTTTCAAACATATAGTGTTGAATGTTAAAGCCAACATAGTCTTACATATTTTCTTTTGAATTTTCTCATATTCTCTAATGAGACTTTTTATTTGAAAATAGTTTCGAAATATGTATTGTCCATACGATGACCTAGCGCTTTCGAACATCATTGTTCATCTTCAGGGTCAATATTTTAGTCAAATTTTTTTTTTTTTAATATATATATATATATATATATGTGGTAAGGTGTGCAATATTTATGGGATAAAGTGCTCAATATCAGGGATAAAGTGTATGTAAATATTAAAGTGAACATTGACTATTGCATGAAACAGCCTGTTGCCTATGAGTGTTGACCTCAATGTTCACACACACACACATATATATATATATATATATATATATATATATATATATATATATATATATATATAGTGGAGGTAATAAATCCGTCGGTATATAATCCAAGTCAATCCTAGTAATATAAATTATTAAACTGATCCACAAAAATAGCCCAAGTAATTTATTATTACAGAGTAAATATTAATACACAATAATATACAAAATCACCTCATATAGGAAATAAGCTTATTTCCGCAGACGAAAATCTAATTAATCAGTATTATCAACCGGGGGTTGATGAGACTGACGAATACATGCATATATATATATATATATATATATATATATATATATATATATATATATATATATATATATATATGGCACTATAAATTGTCACTGGTAGTAGTTGGAAGGAATGTGACACCGTTAATACGAAATCAGGCATGAAAGAGTTCATGTGAAAACCCCGTATAGAATTGTAGAATAGGAAGTGTTGAAAACGTAAGAAATACGTTATGGTGAAGAACATGAATTCAAATATGAAGCGAATGAAAAAAGGGAAATGTTATTTTTCCTTTCTGACAAAATTTAAAATTAAATAAGTTATGTTAAATAATACAATATCCGGAATGTAAATATGTCTGGAATATGCACTGAGAAATGAGGAATGAAAAAAAAGTCTTTGCCGATGTGGAATAAATTTCAAAGTGCCAAAAGTTCATTGTTTCTTTTTTTTTTAATAGTTAACGGTTTTGATATTTGAATGTCATTGACGGCCGAGGAGCGAATTTGGGTAAAGGCGAAAGAATTCGCAAAGCCGAGTTTTGTAAACATGCGCCTGGACAGAGGATATTTACATCGTATTGGTAAATTAACAAACAAAGAAAATTCTTACAGCTGACTGTTTTGTTATTTAGAGGTCATATACATATATATATACACACTTTTCTCTCGTTGGAACCATTATAACCTCTTCATTTTATATATATACATATATATATATATATATATATATATATATATATATATATATATATATATATGTCGCATCTATGTGTTGAACTTCCATGTTCACTTTTATATATATATATATATATATATATGTGTGTGTGTGTGTGTCCTTTCACAATTGTTGAATCACAGCCCCGGCCACTTATCAGCAAAGCTGTAGTGGAATGGATAACTCATTCGCCTGATCTTGAACCCCCACTCCCAGATTTCTTCCTCTGGAGATTTCTCAAGGATAACATCTACCAGGGCAACCCTCGTTCCATTGCGAGGCAGCTATCATTAAGAAGATTCAAGCGATCAACTTAACTGTGGATATCCGAAAGATGCATTTTAGGGTTCCTCTTGACATTTTTTGGTTCATGTTTTAATATAAATATTTTGTTTTTGTTTGTGGGGGGGGTTCACTATTTGAGCATAGCTGGGATTTTAACAGGTGCTATCACCCTGAGTCAGGGTGGACTTGGGAACAACAGCAATTAAGATGTGGTTTCGGTTTATGATACACTTATAACAAATTTAGTATACGAAATAAGGAAATTGAATATAGAATTGGCTGCACTCGAGGTAGTTTTCTCCAGCAACGCAAGTAGCTACTAAACCAAAACATTAACCTGAAAACTTGAGTTATGCTCTTCAATAGCTTCGTCAAACCGAGACTTTCATGTGGAGTTCACGCATGTCATCAAAACTATTCAGGAATATCTAAACTGCCAGTTGTATATACAACGGCTTTCAAAAATCAGTGTTTAAAAATGGCTTCAGACAAATGAATCCTGCGGGGCTTGGCGAAGATCATTCTTCTTCGAACATTGTGGAATGGCGCTGTATAATCACATACAAAGAACCCTATCAAATACCTGAAAACACATCACTTGGGGATTTCTAACACCAACAAAAGCTAAAATTTATATCACAAATAAATTCAAGAGAAAATAATGATATTATAAAGTGTTGACTTTCCACGTTACTTCAGATAAAAGGTTTAGAGGAAAAAAGTCTATCAATGCTGAAAAAACAATAACAGATACTGGACTTGAGAAAAATATATTTATAAATATTATAAAGATTTATGTTATTATTGTAGAGTTGTTTCCACAATAGAAACTGTATTCGGACTAAATGCGTCCTAAATAGGTTAAAAGTACAGAAACGTTAGGAACTTGTAATAAAGTGTTACGCAGTATAATCGAGTTGTGGTCGCTGAACACTACTCCTCCTCTTGACTACTCCTTGACTACTCCTGACTCCTACTTATAATAGGTGGGAGAGTCTATTACCTAGACAAGGTGTCTTTCACTATAACAGTTATAAATTTCAATCAACAGTAGTACTGACTGCTTGCTCAATGAATATCTAATGTTTCCCAATAGCGAAACGGCTAATATTACTTAATTACTATTACCATTAAAATCGGTCGTCATTTCTAGAGATATACAAAAGTTGTTTAAAATAGTTTCTATTAACAAGAAGCAAATAATACCATTTTCCTAAAGATATTTCTTCTAGTCGTACTCACAGAATTTTTTCTCATGAAGAATTTGGGATTACCAGTTGGGTTTATACAAGAAAAATCCATAAAATACGTTGTTTTTTTACTTCCTGTTACTATGTTGTCTCCGAAACAGAGATAATTTTCTTCAGTTCTGTTTCTTTTCTTTCTTCATAAATTCTGCGAAAACTTCTCTTCCTGGAGGCAAAAAATTCATTACATCCTTTCGTGGTGCTTATCAAGCTCATAAGAAATTCTGACAAAGTCACATTATATCTTAAAAATATGCGGACTGACGTGGAAGTATTAAAAATTTTAAACATTTTACATATCGGAATGTAAGGCATTGGAAGAACTGGAATTTAAGACATTGGAAGGATTCTGTAAGTAAAATGAAATTTCTGAATGCTTCGAGTGATCGATATTCTTTGAATTCTCTAAATTCTCTGAATTCTCAAAAGTTTTCAGAATAAAATGACCTAATGTTTTAAACTGAAAAATAATTTGTCATGAATTCTCAAACGTAGTGAGTAATTAAACAATTTTGAAAAAAGTAAGGTGAAATGACCACAATAAATAATAATAATAATAATAAAAATAATATAGAAAAACTTTCATTCTTCAAAATAGAATTATTTACAGCGCTTACGTTTTATTTGTTAGGCCGCCGATAGAATAGCTGCATTTTGCGCGGGCGAGCGTGTGTGTCTGTTTAATGATAATTAGGATGGTAGGAAATTTCTATGAATATAGATGCAAAGTATGTCGCACATAAATACCTATAAATATTCTGAATATAAAAATACAAATGGCAATGCATATATATATATATATATATATATATATATATATATATATATATATATAAATTAATTATTCGAAAATTATAACATAAATAAGTTATAAAATTTGATAAGACACCAGAAGTATTGAAACAAAATGGTTATTTTTGTAGTGATTTTATAACATATTTATATTATTTTCAAATAAATAATTGTATTTGCTCTAGTCTGTATTGAGCAGTTTTTTAAGAATAGTATTTGTTAGTTATTGGAATTTATTCCGTATACACCAATCCTATACTTGGTTATATATATATATACATATATATATATATATATATATATATATATATATATATATATATATATATGTATACGTGAACATTGAAGTCAACACTCAGAGGTGACAGGCTGTTTCATGCTAGACGCAATCGTCAGAACTGACAACAAAGCTGATCGTATCAGGAATTTAAAACTCGAACTTCGAGTGATTGGACCACACACACACCCTCCACCACGACAAAGAGTGACCAACAGAGGAGAAATAAGTGTAACATAATTCTAGTACCGTCTAAAACTGGTATCTAATGGTTCAACCACCAAATATTGTGAGGTTTGCGTTTATCTGTTTATATAGATTTCGGTACTCATTCTTTGTGTTGTTCAATGAAAACCAGAAATAAATGGATTGTCAGTGGCCTGGAATTCTATACGCCATATATTTTTTTGCTGTTGTTGAATGTAAAACGTTCAGATGATTTTAAAGACATCTGGCATTTGAAATCAGATTCTGAATCGAAAAGAGAAAGCAACATGAAAGGAAAACATTTATGTAATCTATGGCATCTATTCAAAAGGTAATGAATAGGTAATTGTATGGGGTCATCTCGGTTCTTTTAATAACCCTTCGGTGATGAGAAATACTTCTATTTAGTTCCGGTATAAAGATCCAGTCATTTATTGAAAAAGTAAACAAACACCAAAAAAAAAAAATCGTTTCTACAAGTTTCAAGGACGTTTGTTCCCTGTGGACCGAATAAAAATAGATCTGAAAACGTATGTCGAATTATTAGAGACACACATATATATTTGAAACACACACACACACATATATATATATATATATATATATATATATATATATATATGAGTGTGGGTGGGAGCTTTAGAAAGAAAAACGCCAGAGGCTATTTATCTCTCATCAAGAAATCTATTATAGACTTTATTTACCTAATTTCATTTTGGCATACCCTATATCCGAATATTACGATTATATTTTATGCCGGCACGAACATGTTCAACACACACGCACATACGACCCACTACATATATATAGCTGTCTATATTGAGAATCTGATTTCCAAAGCTATATATACATGTCTGTAGGGGAGAGGGTAGTGCGTATGTGCGCTCACACACGTGCGTCTCTATATCTAAAAACGTTCTGCTCACATTTATTGCTCACACATTTCCCTATAAATATATAAGTATTAAACAACAAGTAGAGATAATATATATATATATATATATATATATATATATATATATATATTTAGACAACATATCTTAATTCAAGGACGTTTGGTTGAATAAACTGAACGTATTATCTATATTTATTGGCTTTTAATCCTCCCGAATTCTCCGATAGTATTCTTAATGTTAATATTAAATTCGTTAATACTTTACTTACAATTTCATCCGAGGACATTTTCAGGGACAAAATGATACGTTAGTGTATATATATATATATATATATATATATATATATATATATATATATATATATGTGTGTGTGTGTGTGTGTGTGTCATTCGCAGACAGTACAGTTTCACAGCTCCTCAGTGCAACTAGACATCCGAGTGCTTCAAGGCAGGACCGAAACCCGACCAATTAGGTGTCAGTCAGAGTTTCTACCGCTGAGCTATCCTCATTCAGAAATGAGAGACAGCTAATTCTAGCGTGTCAGCATTAAAGTCGCCCCATCGGGAATCATTTAAGCTAGCTCGTGGAGGACTCTTGGTTTGGCCATCATCACAGTAACTGGGGCGGAGTAGATGCGATAGACATCAATAAAGTACAGGAGAACTCAAAATTGACCGCAGCATTTAAGTATTGAATTAATGTTTAAGCTTACACTTTAAAAGTTCAACGATAATTTTCTGTTAAGGATAAGCTTAAATATAAAAGCAGTACTTAAATGCAGCGATCAATTTTGATTTCTTCTGTAGTTTATTGATGCCTTTCATATCTACAACTCCCTAGCTATTGTGATAATGGCCAAACAAAGAGTCCTCCACAGGAGCTAGCTTAAATAACGCCCGGCAGGGTTAGGCTTTTAAGCTAGTTTATAATAAATCGTGCACTGCAATTTGGGATACAAAAGGAAAATAAAAGTTACTCCCCTTAAACCATGAAAGCAACGTAATGGCTAGTATAATATAGCAATATATATTTTTAACCTCGCATAATCTGGCAACACTGAATCTGAGCATCACAAAATACTTTCCCTGTCCTTAACTTTTCTAGGGGTTTTGAATGAGATATGAATCATTGAAATCGCACCAATGGGAGCGGAGGAGTTACTTGGACACACACATGCACTGTATTTTATATACATACATACAATATATATAAATATAAAAGTGAACATCGAAGTCAACACTTAGAGGCGACAATCTGTTTCATGCTAGTGCAATCGTCAGCACTTTATCCCATAAATATAGCACACTTTAAGACTATATTTCTTCATATATATATATATATATATATATATATACTAGAATTATGTTACACTTATTTTCCCTCTGTTGGTCACTCTTTGTCGTAGTGGAGGCGGGTGTGATCCAATCACTCTAAGTGCGAGTTTTAAATTCTTGGTACGACCAGCCCTGTCGCCAAGGTCGAAGACGAGGGCCGAGACTAAGCGCGATTAACCTCCAAAAGACCCCAAATTGTGGAACAAACGGGTGATGATTACAAGAGATGTAAACGGTTGCTCCAGCGTATGAAGACGGCCACGATATGCCGCAAAACGCGCCACTCGAAACTATAACCGAGTCAGCAGCAGTCCGTTGCAGTTTCATAACTGGATCCTGAATTACATAAGTGCCGCAGAGGAAGTAATGAAACCAAGTGGGTGGGTCATTTCCTGGCAAGTTGTGATCCAGCTTAAACAAATTCGCGACAACGGCACTTTCTTCTACTCTGATTTTGCATCACCTCCAACTAAATCTTGCAAAGCCAAACGGCGATGAGAAATGGATGACGCAAGCAGGTCTTGGTGAAACAAGCAGCTTCTAGTCCTGATCCTGCACGTTGGCGTCGAATTTAGTCATCAAGGCCGTCATCATAAAGGAAGCGGCCAACAAAGACGACATTAAATTATTGGATGAATGAATAATTTGTTCAATGAAGTTAAATAAAAAAGCAGAAAAAATAGATTTCTGACGGAATTACTGGAATAAGGAATTTGAAATTCCGGCTAAATTCGTTGCGTTCACTTTCAGACAAAGACCATTGGGAAGTATTACAAAATATATATCCCCCCTCACCGTCGGCTATAGGTTAAATACCAGACTGGATTCTCTATTTCAAATCCACATCCGAGAACGGTATAAATCTATTACTTCCTCACAAATAAAAGCTAAATGTTTTTCAAGGCAACATACTGGAGCTATCATTATCTACACCCTTGTGAAAATTAATTCAAACAACCACTTTAGTTTCCTTTATTTCATGATACAGTCAGTTTTATACCCACCAGAGAGACAAGGTGTAATCGATTTTTATTTTTTTCCTCAGATTAGATCATTTTCAGTGGTGTGCAGTAATATGAAATCTATTTTCGGGATGTATGATGAAATTTGTTTGGCCTTGAAAAATATTGCTTCATCCGTGATTGCATCAGATTTTTATCACGCCCAGATACTATTGTCTCGACTGTGGATTAGTTGTCCTACGGCCATTGTCTGCGATGGACGTTACTGCAAGGAGGAGTACGAAAATTGTAACGCTGCACAAACAGACTGGCAATCCACTGAGCAAATCAAAGTACTATAGATTGGCCCGAAAACTCTCGTGATTTAAATCCAATCGAGAATCTGTGGTCAATCAGGATTGGACAACTTCGTGGACTGAACATACAAAGTACTGACCTGCGAACTGGGTCATGTTTCATTGGGAAAATATGAAAAATGTAAATAATAACTGAATTATTCGTTTTGTTTCAATTAATTTGCACAAGAGTCTAAGTATGGAACACGCCTGGTCCAGCATAGATTTATCAGATGCACTTTAATAGCAAATTTCTCGGATGACAACAGCTTTTATCGAACCGCAGTCTGCTTTGTTGTTACTCCTATTATTTCCTGACGTTTGTTTTATCTTTGACCATTCCGGATATCTCATTGTATGATTTATCCAGGTTTTGTTGGATTCTCTATTAGTCAGAGTCAGAATGTCCCTGTTTGTTTGGGGAGTTCAAGTGGAAGGTAATATTTCAGGGGAATCGTTTCTCTCACGAGAAAAGGGGTATTTATTTAGAAGCTAAGCGTATTAAAGTGGTCCTCATGGCCTAGTATATGGGCCAATTCTTTCTGACGTCTCACGTGTTCTTCTCTGTGCACACCGAGACAACGAAATGAAATCAATCTCAAGACGTAGATTAAATAAACTGTTCAGTTCGAAACTCACTGAAGCTTACTCGAGTCGACAAAAACCTGAAGGTCGGTGTCCTTAACACCCGAATCGTTGTGATAATAAACACAAAAAGTGAGGACCTTGTTTCTAATACAAATAATATGCAGTAAAGGAGCACATTGAATCTAACAGAATATTAGATTTTCTAAGTCCGGCTTAGATGTGGCACGAGGTCGAAAGTTTGGGGCACCCAATGAGGATGGAACTCACTACTGAGGCGTAATTGACCTAGCAAGACAAGCTTTGTAACCATTACACCACGTTAAGGAGCCCTCACAGAATATAAAATATTAGGATCCAAAGGCTGCATATAAACATTTATGAAGTCAACTAATGCATTAACATTTAGAGATGTTTAATATATATATATATATATATATATATATATATATATATATATATAAGTGAACATAGAAGTCAACACTTAGGGGCGACAGTCTGTTTCATGCTAGATGCAATCGTCGTGGCCCGACGATTGCATCTAGCATGAAATGTCTATTATCCCCGATCACGAGACGTTCTATATCTCGTATGCTTGCTTCAATTTCGGGGGAAAATAAAGACAGAAATTATACAACATTTGAACATTTTTTTTATTAAGCTGTTCGTTGATCTAAGCTTTCGGCTCACGTGAGCCGTCTTCAGAGAAGATTGCTATATGGAAATAACTGTCGCATACGGAATAGCAGACGCAAGTCGTAAATTCGTGATGCGGTTCCTTGACGTCATACCATGAGAAAGAACGAAATATTAACAACAGAACCATATGTCTAGATGTAATATATATATATATATATATATATATATATATATATATGTATATATATATACTGTCGTTGCTTGGAAATCTTCCATGTAAACAGAAGCAGACTATCATCATTATTAATATATTGTAATATAATTGTCATCTTTGATAATGGCTTATGTAAGCCGAAAGATTAGATAGGATTAAAAAATATGTATCAATATTGTGATTTTCTTTCTTCATTTAATGATAATGTTATTGAGCTTACCAGACGATATGAAAAGAAACATATTTAATGAAACATGCATCAATGAAAAAATGCTGCCTAAATACACATTACACACACACACACACACACATATATATATATATATAAATTAAGTAATGAAAATCTTGGTAATCCCAAGGAGGATGAAATCCTGAGAGCTCAATGTTAAATCAGAGCGATGAATTTAATTTAATGAAAACAGACAACTTTAACAGTCCATGGTTATAAGTTATCTGGCTCACCAGACACTTCCAAGTGTGGAAAATTGAATTTAAATTTACATATAAATTTAAAAGCATTCTTATCTCTCCCTTTCCTCTCTAATTTTGACCATGTCTGTCACATTATCTCTCACCACTCTCTATATCACCTTGCATCAACTTAATACTACCCCTTCAAAAATGTAAAAAATTATATGTAAATTTAAAGTCATTTTCCCCCCTTGAAAGTTTGTCTGATGAGCTAGGGAAAAATAAATTCACCAAGGAAATAAATTATTACCATGGACCCTTGAAGTTGTCTGTTTTCATTAAATTTATATATATAAATATATATATATATATATATATATATATATCATGGAAGCTCGTTTCAGGAATTTAATTCGTTCCTGAAGGCCGTTCGGAAACCGAAATGTTCGTAAGTTGAAACTTTTTTTGCCATAGGAATCAATGTTAAATGGATTAATTCGTTCCTGGCCCGCAGATGATTGCTTATTTAGACATTACTTTTACAGTACTTTGTGCACAAGTCTATACACAAAACTAAAGAAACACGTTCAATTTAATACAAAAAGATAAACGCAATAGTATACAGATATAATGTAGAAACATAACGTAATTTCACCATACATCTACGAAGGAGAGTTGATGATGTAAGTGGAAAGTAGTGATGAAGGGGAAGTGTAGAGATATTGTTATTTGGAAGGGAAGTCCCCTTCCATAAAAGTAAAACAAGTTACTGTCTTTCTCAGGTTTCGTCTCTTGCTCTCCTGTGTCTGTTAAACTGTCTCGACTCTGCTAGAGACTGCCTAGATCTCAGACTCACTAAAATTTGCCTAATGAGTTATGTCTTTGTCAACGTTTTAAAATGATTATTTCATATTCAAGAGAATTCATGCAGGGAGATGTACCGTGTGAAAACTACAATGTAACTGACGTTCTCCCCCCGATATTTCCGACTTTGACGCTCCACGTTATCAGCTTGTGTGTTCGTCGCTTCAGTCGCTGCTTGTCAGCAGATACATACTTTTATCGAAAGAAAACTGATTTGTTGACGATGAGAGGCGTTCGTGACCCGAGGTTCCAGTATATTATATATATATATATATATATATATATATATATATATATATATATATATATATATATATATATATATATATATATATATGTGTGTGTGTGTGTGTATATATATATATATATATATTTGCGACGGTACAGAAGCGTATCATTGCATAAAAAACAGTTTTTTTTAATTATTAACGGCCATGTTATATTTAAAATAAAAACACCAGTTAACCGGTTTCGTCCCCTCTCATCAGAACTGTTTAACGGGGAACAGAAATTATGGATGACATGAATGAAGGGCAGGGAAGAGAAAGATAAATAAATAAATAAATAAAAAAAGTGTATATAATTAAAGTAATACCACACAAGATGCTAGAGACCCAGCACAGCAAGCCCAAGCAAACGGTCCCTTTGTTTGCAAAGAGACGGTCGCCTGAACCTGATGTACAAAGTCTCCAACACCCTGAGATGGAATACTGAGTGTGCCCTGGCCAAAACGGAAAAACAGGTCACACTGAAATCCAACGCACAAGTAGGATTATTTATTAGATGATCCGCAATCGACGACCCATACGTATTTCGAATGGAATGGCCCAACGAAAAATTATTATTTAATATTTTCGTAGGTACGTGTTGTTTTATTCTAGCGTCCAAACGCTGTGTCGTTCTACCTATGTAGTCGCATCCACAACTACATTTGAAATGATAAATAACTGAATTAATATGGTGGGGGGGTGTAGAACATCTTTACACACAGATGAAAGGACAGACCTAGTTTGAAAAACAACACGGACGTTCGCTGCGAAATAACATTCACGTGAATTACATGAAATCTGCTTGGCAAAGCACTAACTAATGCTACCCAACCACGATAAACGGAGATAGACCGGGCATTTACCAACCATAGCAGGCCCAATTTTATTAAACATTGCAGTCTTATCCCGAATAACCGATTGAACAACATCCAACGGATAACCATTGTCCACAAAGATACCAGTTAGACAACTAATTTCATCTTTAATATTATATATATGTATATATACTAGCAAACTACTGCGGTGGGCTTTCATTGTGTCTTTATCACAATGGTTAGGGAGGAGCAGGTGCGATAGACAATAAACTGTAGAAGAACTCAAAATTAATCGCTACATTTAATTAATGAATTAATACTTCAGATTACCTTTTAAAAGTTCAAGAATAATTATTCTGCCGCTATGTAAAGAAATCTGATGTACGTAGGTCCTTACTTTCCGTACAAACATTTATTTTTTTATTTCATGAATGACTTTCGCTGGATATCGCAATTTCTTTTGATTACTCCAATTTATTTCCAAGTTATAAAAATTGTTATACAAAAAAATTCGTAGCAAAAATAAATCAAGCAAAAAAAAAAAAAAAAAAAAAAAAAAAACAGTAATGAAAACTTGGGAATCCAAAATTTCAGGATTGTGGGTCCGGATCGGAATGATTTTAATTTGCTCGCGGATTCAGCCCGATTCCAAAATGGTATGACATGTTGGGGTAGTTCACTTAAGAATAAATTTGCACAGTAACACACTGACATTTATTATATATATGCTTAATAGTTATAATCTCATTTGTAAAGTTAATGGAGATTTTGATGTACGTGTAGAAGGCTCCTTTAAGTCTAATTGAAAAATTATTTAGAAAATCTAGACGTTGTAAATCTTGTGTTGTGCTTTCTCGTAAATATTTGATAAAAATGGAATTTAACATCTTCCTTTCATGTTCAAACCGGTGTTATTTTCATACAAATCAAACAGCACGTTCATCGAGATATCGAAATAAATAACTCAACTTATTTAAACATTTTCAGAAATTAAACAAGGGGGAAATATCTTAGAACACGATTCTACACATGAGGTACAGATTTCTTCCACTCAAAATATTAACAGTACAACCTGTCAAAAATAGAAACAAACCCAGAAAAGCATATATTATAATAAGGCGTGTTAGTACGATGTAGAATAGTAGCCAAATAAAAGTAGAGAAAGGAGACAAAGTAGGAAATCTTTTTTATTAATGACAACGTTTTTCACTTCCAGTTGACGACTATAGGTCATAATGAAAGAACAATAAGATTAACGAAGAAGAAAATGCATTGAAAGTTCAGTTGATCTCACAATTATCAACGATAAACATAAGACCAGGCTTATACATAATATGACAGCTTATCGTAAAAGTAATAGCCGTAAAATGCAGTATATGAGCTTGTTGCGGGATGTACATAGTGAAATATATCAGATTAAGTAAGATGAAGGTTATGCGTGCTTATAGCGTCCGTATACCACAATCTAGGTATAAAAATAATTTAAGAACAAATTGCATGGCAAGAAACTGCTAAATACTGTTAAAGATTTAACATTAAAGACATTTTTATATCAACAATAAAATATGCATGTAACGATAATTACAATGTTTGCTGTTGTGATAATTAGGACAGTCTCATAAGGAATGCTTGTGCAGGAATGTTGTTAAGAAATGTTGGTACTTTTTGATTGTTAAGAAATTTAAAATGGTTTGGTTTCTGCTAGGAAAAAAGAAATCATATGTGTTCGTTCATTTATCAGTGTGTGGACGTGTGTAATTTACAAGTAAGAATAAATGTTATCAAGAATTGCTTGCCTTTGTCTGTGGAGGCTGAGTTGGTGAAATATACAATTACTTTTTAGTAGTGAAATTGTTTCACTTTTCAAGTCAACTGTAGATGTTGGTTAACACGCGGACAATGGTTGATGAAAGTTTCTTGAGATTTCAATGTGGTGTGTGTGTCAGTGAATTGTCACGCGCGGAGTTTGGTAGCATCTCGTTGAACTCCGGTGGCTGACAATATTTATTTGTATAAAAATATATATACAAAATGTGGCACAAGGCCAAAAGGGAGGTTAGGGAAGGACGGTCATCATCTGTCCTAAATTAAAACTTAGCTAGTCGCAAACACTGACCCAAACATACCAACAATAGTCCTAGCACCAAAACAACACATTCTTCCATACCTTTCTTACTCCCACCACCATAATTCCTCAAATTCTCTATGAAATTCTAACTCCCGTGGCTGAATGTCTGAACTGAGTCAGCTGCGGTAAATTTATAGATTTCTTGTGTAGCGAAATCGGCTCAAAAGAGCTTGGCGGGAAATAGGAATTGTGCTTATTAACCAATAAAAAGATTGGATTTGCCAGAAACGAGATGATGATTGGTTAAATGCTTTTCAGAGAAGAATACATTTTTTCTGAAGGGGGGTAAAGGCTAATGTGGAAGATTCCACAAGCTAATAGAGAGAATAACAGATATATACTAGGAATGGTCTAATTTCAAATCCAACATTAACGGTTTTAATATGATAGATAAAAATAGTTATATCTTTTATTCTGATCTAGCTATTGCGTATTGCGTAATTTCCTTGAGGTCGAGAACATTCCACAGTGGGTGATTATCACTGTGTTGTTGAATGAGTAAATGTTCCTTTTTTTTAGGGAAGAATGTACAGTTTATATATTTTGAATCTGTTATTTTTTCATTTATTGATTCGTTATAACACTTACATTCTCTTATGTTGTATTCCTGTTGGTTTTATTAAATCAAAGAACAAAGCACATGTATAAGGCTTTCAGAGTAATTCTCTTTTTCATCTAGCCAAAATGGCCAAATCGAATGTAACAGGATATCGATCGGAACTCTCACTTAGCAATGAGAGTTTCTAAATAATTTTTCGATCAGCCTTTACGGAGCCTTATACCTATATGTCAAAATCTCCATTAAATGATAATGGTTTTATAAAAAAAAAAGAAGAAATAAAAACGCCAAGTGATCTTCTTTGTAGAATTTCCATGTGCCTATCCTAAATTGATATTACATTTCAACACCCGAGAAAGTGAAAAAAGAAACAGTGATGTAAATTTATATTCACGCCTGTTTTAAGCATTTCATCCCAAGAGAATAAAGCCTCTACGACGCAAGATATTACTGAGTGTGAGAGAATATGAGAAAAATATCAATGAAAGACAACAACAAAAGAACAGGAACTAAGAAGACAGAATGTAACGATGACACATTTTGCATTTTTGAAGATCAAAATTGACGGAAATGCTTTTCTGTCCTTCTTTCATTTTGTGTGACGTTTCCTTTCAGGACGTAGGCGATCATGACTCTCCACTTCCCCCTTAGTCATTGTAGCTCTCCTCCACACCCCAGGCCACGTTCTGTAATACACTTGCTTAAACCAGCCAGATATGTCATACGTTGCTTTCCCTTGTCTCTCTTTCCCTCTATTCGACCTGTGAGTATCAGATTCGCCTGGCCCTCCTTTCTCATTACGTGTCCCAGAAATGTCATCTGTTTCTTCCTGATATTAAGTATAAGATTCCTTGTTTGCATCCTCTTCAAGACCTCATCGTTGGTCACACGTTCAGTCCATGATATCCTTAGCATCTTTCTGTAGAACCATATCTTCATTGCCTCGTGTCTCTTCTTCATCTCTGAGAAGAGACCGTCCAACATTCAGAAAGTTCCACAAGTAAGAAATGTGAGAAAAGAAACTGTTAGAATAGATCTTACAGTTATATGAAACCATTTTAACGGCAATATGATGAGACTTTGCCGCCATTCCGGTACTACGATTAAATTCGTAAAGTTTAGGTATCACAGGTGAAAGTTAATAAGAACAATGAACATGAAAATATTTATGGAAAAATCCAAGAGAATCTATGTTACTGCGGTGGGAAATTGACTGAAACCGAGATACCAGGTTAGGACAAATAACATTACGGATTCTTCTTTGCGCTTTACCAAGAGTCTCTAAACACGTAGCAGAAGCACGAGACCAGATGTGAGAGAAACATTCACGGCATATACGAATGATAGACGTATGAAAGTGTAAGATAAACTGTGTCGAGAAAAAATTATCTACCACGACGCAGTGAACCAAATTTCCTAATAGCAAACCTAGCAATTGATTCAATACAATCTCCCCTCTTGTCAGCAAAAAAACACCTTAGCTTTATGCAGATGGAATGAAAAACGGTTTTCCCAGACTACTAAAGAGCAGTTTTGTTTTGGAGACGTTAAGATTAACAAACAATTTGACATTATCGAACAGATCAGACTTATTATTAAGACATAAGAAAATAATTGTATCATCAGCCGAGTTGAGAACTGCTGACATTAGAAATGTCTTTGACTGAAAATAAGGAACAACGTAGGTTCGAGGATTGATTCCTCGGGACACATGTATTAATGCAAAAAGATATAGAAAAGTGGCCGTTCAAGACAACGTTTATTTCGCGATTTCGTAATAAAGATGGAATCAGTTAAACAATTCGTCCAGAAATACAATAACCTTTCAACTTTGGCACACCAGCCCGACAAGCCCTTTCAAATTGCTATGACTTTAACATAAGATCAGCATTACATTTAAAGTTATCTGAATTCAGTTAAAAAAAACATTGTCCAGCCATGTCATATTTATGTTGAAATCATATTTTAGTGAACTGAACTCTAGGCGGTTCAACAACATAGTGGCGGGAAAATCCAAACTGCGTGACATTTTTGATAATGAACGCAATATTGGTGAAGCAGTATTCATACCTTTGTTATGTCATCGGTATTCTGCCAAACGCTGAATTGGTTCCGTTAAAAAGATTCCATCTTTAACTGCTCAACAGGTTGCAACCATTGTCAATGCAAGCAAATTGCATTTCGACGGAGAGATTTCTGAACCCCAGTGTAGAAATTTTATTGAAATTCGTCAGCTCTGGAAAATGTGAAGGCACTACAATTTGATGTAATTACATAGCGAATACATGCCAATTACAAAGCCACAATAAGAGACACCCAATGTTTACGCCACTGGTAGCATTCATAACGATTTCTAATCCAATGTTGTTAAAGTCAAACTCGACAAAGCGGCGTTCATTTTAGGAATTTACTTTTTTTCTCAAAGTGAATTTGATAGAAACAAAATCAATTTATCCGTAGCTCAAAATTACACACACACATATATATATATATATATATATATATATATATATATATATATATATATATATGTATGTATTACATAATATTTCATATGCATAAAAAATTAATAATCTTGGTGCAAAATGATTTGTATTACGCTTTTCAATTTTTTAATAAGAATATATAGTTTTCTTTCAATAAAATTATTACATATCGAGATTAAACTAATGTTGAATTTTAAATGATTTAAAAAAATTATTATAACAAAATATTATAATTAGAATTAAAAAAATGAAAGCAGTTCTTGCAAAAATTCATTAATAATTGAATTTCTTTTCTTGAGAAAATAGAGTCCTTAGTACATCTTATTGATAAAAGCAATTAAAACCTTTTCTAATTAAATAATGTCAGTTTTATTCTATTTTTTTATTTTACGATTCGGAGCAGATATTTGGGGAACGAGTAGCAGTTCGGAAAAAAATGATTTACATTCTCTAAGGAATCCTGTTTTAACTAATAAAACAAAATTTGGGATGAAAATTTAATTTCTCGAAATTTCTAAAAAAAAAAAAAATTCAAAAAATAATTTAATTCATTTGGGAATAAGTCCCGAAAATTTCATTAAAATCCAACGATTACATGATTTTTGCAAGAATGTCCAAACCAATTTGTTTTCCACTGGAAAAAAAGGCGATAAAACACTAATCGTAAACGTTACGTCGACCGATGACGCAATAAAAAAAAAAAGAAAAGATTTTTAACCAAAATTTCGAACGTGCGCGAGAGGATGATAAAAATTTAATAAAATAATAAAAAATACTTTTGTCCTTCCTCTTAATAATAACAAACATTTTGACGATAAATCTTTGTTTTTATTAAGTTTGGGGCCTTTTTTTCATCATGTTATGCTGTTTTTCAAGCGAAAAGTGAAGGTCCTAACATATGGCATACAGGATTTTATCAATAAATTTTCTCGTAAATTGATGTTTTTTTTGTTTTTGTTTTTTTTTTGTTTTTGTTTTTTTTTGTTTTTTGTTTTTTTTGTTACTGTATATATCCAATCTTGATTCCAGATTTTAAAATTCAGTAGATTCATTCTAGATATTCCGAGGTATGGTTAAAAAACCGACTGTCTATTTTTGTCATTTCTTGGCATTTTAAATTAGTTTTGAACCCCAGTGTAGAAATTTTATTGAAATTCGTCATCTCTTGAAAATATGAGGGCACCACAATTTTATTTAATTACATAGCGAATATATGCCAATTACAAAGCCACAATAAGGGAGACCCAATGTGAACGCCACTGGTTGAATTCATAACGAATTTTTTTTTTTTTTTTGTTAAAACTTTACCTAAATTTGAAAATCACATGAAAGCTATTCTGAGATAGAATTTTGAGATTGTTAGAAATATCCCTTCGTGAAAATGAAACTTTCTGGATTTTACTTGCGAAAGAAGTTTTCATTTCCATTACAACTTATTCTTCTGAGGTAATCCTTATAAAATAGTGAACAACAATTTACAAAATAGTGTACCGCAATTTAAAAATGTATATCATGTAGCTAAAAATGTATATCATGTAGCAAAAATAAAGCCACGAATCAGCTTCCATCTTGTCATAGTAGTATAGAAAATAATCAAATTTCGTTTACCAAAATAAATGAAGCTAATTTTCAGTTGCCAAATTTTCTGTTACCGAATGTTCAGTGGCCGATTTTTACCTTACCGAATTTTCAGTTGCCGAATTTTCCGTTATCGAATTTTCAGTCGCAGAATTTTCCCTTACCGAATTTTCAGTTGCCGAATTTTCCCTTACCGAATTTTCATTTGCCGAATTTTCCCTTAATTTTCAGTTGCCGAATTTTATCTTACCGAATTTTCAGGTGCTGAATTATCCGTTACCGAATTTTAAGTTGCCGAATTTTCCCTTACTGATTTTTATTTGCCGAATTTTCCCTTACCGAATTTTCATTTGCCGAATTTTCCGTTACCGAATTTTCAGTTGCCGAATTTTCCCTTACCGAATTTTCAGTTGCCGAATTTTCCCTTACCGAATTTTCATTTGCCGAATTTTCCCTTACCGAATTTTCCCTTACCGAATTTTCATTTGCCGAATTTTCCCTTACCGAATTTTCAGTTGCCGAATTTTCCCTTACCGAATTTTCATTTGCCGAATTTTCCCTTACCGAATTTTCAGTTGCCGAATTTTCCCTTACCGAATTTTCAGTTGCCGAATTTTCCCTTACCGAATTTTCAGGTGCTGAATTATCCGTTACCGAATTTTAAGTTGCCGAATTTTCCCTTACTGATTTTTTATTTGCCGAATTTTCCTTTACCGAATTTTCATTTGCCGAATTTTCCGTTACCGAATTTTCAGTTGCCGAATTTTCCGTTACCGAATTTTCAGTTGCCGAATTTTCCGTTACCGAATTTTCAGTTGCCGAATTTTCAGTTGCCGAATTTTCCGTTACCGAATTTTCAGTTGCCGAATTTTCCCTTACCGAATTTTCAGTTGCCGAATTTTCCGTTACCGAATTTTCAGTTGCCGAATTTTCCGTTACCGAATTTTCAGTTGCCGAATTTTCCCTTACCGAATTTTCCCTTACTTAATTTTCAGTTGCCGAATTTTCTCTTACCGAATTTTCAGGTGCTGAATTATCCGTTACGGAATTTTCCCTTACTGATTTTTATTTGCCGAATTTTCCGTTACCGAATTTTCAGTTGCCGAATTTTCCGTTACCGAATTTTCAGTTGCCGAATTTTCCGTTACCGAATTTTCAGTTGCCGAATTTTCCCTTACCGAATTTTCCCTTACCGAATTTTCCCTTACCGAATTTTCATTTGCCGAATTTTCGCTTACCAAATTTTCAGTTGCCGAATTTTCCCTTACCGAATTTTCCCTTACCGAATTTTCAGTTGCCGAATTTTCTCTTACCGAATTTCCAGGTGCTGAATTATCCGTTACCGAATTTTAAGTTGCCGAATTTTCCGTTACCGAATTTTCAGTTGCCGAATTTTCCCTTACCGAATTTTCCCTTACCGAATTTTCCCTTACCGAATTTTCATTTGCCGAATTTTCGCTTACCAAATTTTCAGTTGCCGAATTTTCCCTTACCGAATTTTCAGTTGCCGAATTTTCCCTTACCGAATTTTCCCTTACTTAATTTTCAGTTTCCGAATTTTCTCTTACCGAATTTCCAGGTGCTGAATTATCCGTTACCGAATCTTAAGTTGCCGAATTTTCCGTTACCGAATTTTCAGTTGCCGAATTTTCTGTTACCGAATTTTCAGTTGCCGAATTTTCCCTTACCGAATTTTCATTTGCCGAATTTTCCCTTAATTTTCAGTTGCCGAATTTAATCTTACCGAATTTTCAGGTGCTGAATTATCCGTTACCGAATTTTAAGTTGCCGAATTTTCCCTTACTGATTTTTTATTTGCCGAATTTTCCGTTACCGAATTTTCATTTGCCGAATTTTCCGTTACCGAATTTTCAGTTGCCGAATTTTCCCTTACCGAATTTTCAGTTGCCGAATTTTCCCTTACCGAATTTTCAGTTGCCGAATTTTCCCTTACCGAATTTTCATTTGCCGAATTTTCCCTTACCGAATTTTCAGTTGCCGAATTTTCCCTTACCGAATTTTCAGGTGCTGAATTATCCGTTACCGAATTTTAAGTTGCCGAATTTTCCCTTACTGATTTTTTATTTGCCGAATTTTCCTTTACCGAATTTTCATTTGCCGAATTTTCCGTTACCGAATTTTCAGTTGCCGAATTTTCCCTTACCGAATTTTCCCTTACCGAATTTTCCCTTACCGAATTTTCAATTGCCGAATTTTCGCTTACCAAATTTTCAGTTGCCGAATTTTCCCTTACCGAATTTTCCCTTACCGAATTTTCAGTTGCCGAATTTTCCCTTACCGAATTTTCAGTTGCCGAATTTTCCCTTACCGAATTTTCCCTTACTTAATTTTCAGTTGCCGAATTTTCTCTTACCGAATTTTCAGGTGCTGAATTATCCGTTACCGAATTTTCCCTTACTGATTTTTATTTGCCGAATTTTCCGTTACCGAATTTTCATTTGCCGAATTTTCCGTTACCGAATTTTCAGTTGCCGAATTTTCCGTTACCGAATTTTCAGTTGCCGAATTTTCCGTTACCGAATTTTCAGTTGCCGAATTTTCCCTTACCGAATTTTCAGTTGCCGAATTTTCCCTTACCGAATTTTCCCTTACTTAATTTTCTGTTTCCGAATTTTCTCTTACCGAATTTCCAGGTGCTGAATTATCCGTTATCGAATTTTAAGTTGCCGAATTTTCCGTTACCGAATTTTCAGTTGCCGAATTTTCCGTTACCGAATTTTCAGTTGCCGAATTTTCCCTTACCGAATTTTCATTTGCCGAATTTTCCCTTAATTTTCAGTTGCCGAATTTAATCTTACCAAATTTTCAGGTGCTGAATTATCCGTTACCGAATTTTAAGTTGCCGAATTTTCCCTTACTGATTTTTTATTTGCCGAATTTTCCGTTACCGAATTTTCATTTGCCGAATTTTCCGTTACCGAATTTTCATTTGCCGAATTTTCCCTTACCGAATTTTCAGTTGCCGAATTTTCCCTTACCGAATTTTCATTTGCCGAATTTTCCCTTACCGAATTTTCAGTTGCCGAATTTTCCCTTACCGAATTTTCAGGTGCTGAATTATCCGTTACCGAATTTTAAGTTGCCGAATTTTCCCTTACTGATTTTTTATTTGCCGAATTTTCCTTTACCGAATTTTCATTTGCCGAATTTTCCGTTACCGAATTTTCAGTTGCCGAATTTTCCCTTACCGAATTTTCAGTTGCCGAATTTTCCCTTACCGAATTTTCAGTTGCCGAATTTTCCCTTACTTAATTTTCAGTTGCCGAATTTTCTCTTACCGAATTTTCAGGTGCTGAATTATCCGTTACCGAATTTTAAGTTGCCGAATTTTCCCTGACTGATTTTTTATTTGCCGAATTTTCCGTTACCGAATTTTCAGTTGCCGAATTTTCCGTTGCTGAATTTTCAGTTGCTCTTTCACAGACCAGGTGAGCATAGCCTTGTCCACCTGTTCATCATTGGATGTCCGGGCCTTCTTTCTTCACAGTCCTTCTTACCTATGAACAGTCTCTTTAAAATCTCGCAGCTTGGTCTCCTCTTCACCTAACCCCTGAGGGTGGATTCAGCTACCCCTGTATCCCTGCTTATCTTTGCCTTCGTTTCACAGTTCTGTATCCTATCTATCAAATGCAGTTTTTCCCTTAGGATGCACGCTTTACGTTTAGGAATTTTGTATTACTACTAAGGGTCGCAATTTCCCGGGATTTCCCGATTGCAACCCTTAAATACTACGCGCTATTTATATTAATTTCTGAAAGATTCTTGATATTTACTGTTGGACAGTGAAATTGAACATGATCAGCCATAGAAAAATACTCCTCTTTATACCCAATCCCTAGTATCTGACTGCAGTTATTCAATTCCAGTCTATTAGTTCGATATTATAGGAACTCTTTGATCGCGCCCTAAATAGAAATATTAAGTCGCATAAAGTATGAGTATTTATTACCAATGCAATTACATTAGGTGTAAAACGGCCGAGGTGTTAAAATTTCGCCAAATTTGGGCGGTTTGATCATCAAAATGAAGACAAAACGTGTGAAAAGGCGGTGTAATTATTAAAACAAATTAGGACCCATCTGATGATCGCTGTTTGTTCTGCCTATCGCGAAGAAGATGGTCCAGAAATTGGCAAAATAGGGTGGAATTTCTAAAAAAAAAAGTGAGCGATATTGAGGGTACGAGAGTCTTTGGGTCCACCACCCACCCGAGGTACACCGGGTAGCGCGGTAAACTGGTTCGCCTAATAGCGGTGGACTAATGTATCATATAGAAAATTAAATAATTGTTTTATAAAACTTGAGGCGTAAGGCTGCAGCTTATAGTAGTCTAAAGGATAGTTTGGCCCTGATTGTGGGAAATAAATGAGATTGTGTAATTGACGGCAATAGGGACTTAGATCCATTAACGAAAGTCATAAAAAAATGATACGTGTTTGGTTTGTTGTTTTTGTTTAGCGGCATGTCAACCACTACGGTTTATTTTATGCTGAAATCTAAATATTTTGTACGCAATTTTATTCTTGAACATAATAATAGTTTAGTGAAACATGTCTTACTAATTAAACCATAGCTAAAGGTGGATTCATATCCCTTTCAAGAATACTACGCGCAATATAACGAACCCAACCGGAATTGGAACTCGGCTCTCCGATTCACAATCCCGAGCCAATATCCATTACACCGCCCGCAGATTCAAGCTTACACCACCTGGTATTTTCAAGTACTGAACAGGCTCGATGTTGCTTAACTTCGGTGATCGTCCAGGAACCGGTGTTTCAATGTGAAGCGGCCGTAAGCTGGATAGAACATGAACAGAGCAAGCACACAAAAAGTGAAAGTGATTTATTTAACTATTACCGCCCATCTAGTGGAAGTAAAACCTTGATTTTAAACCTCCGCTGCCTTGGGGCTAACTTCAAACACGGAAAAGTCTATGGAAGTAAATCCAAACAGAAAATACGTAGTGAAAATCACAAGGCGGTTTGCAGTCAGAACTGACAACTTTACGGCAACTCCTGATGCCAAACCGGATCTAAATGTAATACTCAGTATTCCTTTGGATTTCGGTAAGTCCGATAGGGCGACGAAGTTGTTGGGGCAACCTAGAACCTCCATATTCTATTTCTTTGGCTTGCGCAGTGGAGCGGTCACTTCAGCCACAACATCAAAGGACTGAATTTTGACCAAACATGACACTACCTTTACCTCGCGTGATAAGCGGGTGCCTACGACAAGGAGAGCCTAAGAGAACTAAATGACCTATTAGGATTGATTATTGCCGGGCACAATCTTAACAATATACGCAGATCACACAGTCCTGATTGCAGACTCAGAATGAAAACTGTACGAAATCATAGACAAGGCAGAAAGAACAGCGAAAAGAAAAGACTAATTATCAATTATAAGAAGGAAAAATATATGACCTTTAACAAGAAGATCAGCCTTAGATACGAGCTATGAAATGAAACATTTTAAATCAAGTAAGCAGAGAAATGTAATTATATATGTAGTGTTGTAACAGACGATGGTACATGTGACACAGAAATCCAAAGGCATTCAGGAAATGTGAAAAATGCCTTCCAGAACTTAAACGAAATATTAAGAGACAGAACATTTTCTTTACAAATAAAAGAGTGCTGAACTGTCATGCAATATTAACCCTCCTATATTGCAATGAATGCTGGACAATATCATCTCAAATACTGAGAATACTTTAAGTAATAGTAGGATCCTGATAATACCATAAACGAAACGTATAATGAACTAGCAACTTTCAATGAAAAGGTAGAACGAAAAGAACACAGAATTTGGATCAATAAAAAGCCGTTGAAATCTCCGGAGAACATAATGAGAAAAATAGGGCTTGGAGAATATGTCCTTCACGGGACATATTGAAAATAAAACCCACTGTTTTGTGGAAAATACTCCTACGTGAATACTTCCCTAAACACTGCAAATATAACGTTTTAAATTCTAGAAACAATAGTTATTTACCGATATCCCCTTATTTGTTACACTCACGTTCATAACATACACCTCATCGAGTAATCATCTACCTTGAGTGGCTCTTGTGCATTGTATTAGGTTAAATTTATTTTAAAAATCAGTTGTACACATAGAAAAGTGTGATGGACTATATAATATCAGTTCTCCTTTATGGCAGCCAATGCTGTACAATGACACAGATGAAGAGGAGAATTGGCGCCACAGGGACATGGCTCTACAGAAGGATGCCGAGAATATCATGCACGGAGGAGTTTATTTTAAGGAAAACAGAAAAAAGAACATGTTTAACATCAGAAAGAGAAATTTGATATTTCTAGGACAAAATGAGGAAAGATGGCTTCGAGAATATAACACTCATTTTACATATTTAAGATAAAAGAGACAGAGGTGAGATAAACAGAGACTGAGAGAGATATTGAGTGGGCATATATTGCTTAGAGTTACAAAGAGAGAGAGAGAGAGATTTTAGAGAGAATTTTGAATCACCCGCAACCTGTTGTCCCCATGTCCCCGCATATTCTGCCTTGAACGATGGAAATTGATGCGCCGAGGTCCAACTTAAAAATGATGTCAACAAGTAGGAGTTTAGTTCGCTAACATTCTATTCAATAATTATTTATCCTGCTGAGTTTTGCCCACACAGAGACAAGATGATATATTATCTCTTTGACCTGGCACGACTAGAAGTCGACAAGAGCCGATGTTTGTTCGGTTGAGATGGGGAAGGTTGTCATTTTATCATGAACTCCATTGATGTCCACAGCCTAAGCGAGATTAGAAAAAAGCCTGAGGAGCGTTACAGCTTCTTTGAGTTCTTTAAGAAATTAATATTGAATTCACGACTAATATAATTACTTTAATTTCTGATATGAGCAAGAGATATGAATAATTCTACTGAACTTAGTGACATTCATGTCGGTATATTTACCCGGCCTTGCCTCTAAGGCAGGATGTGGCACAAGGTCGTTTTAACGTGGGGAGTGCCATACATATACGTAGGCGTATGCGCCAAAGACGAACACTGTTTCCCAGTGTCTGCGATCACTGATACGCTGGAATCGATATTATACGGACCGTGCCTCTTTATTGCAATGCGGAAGGTGCTGCCTCAGGGTTGGAATCCACAAGACCAGGAGTCTTCTCCCATCTAAAATGAAGAGAAACATTTATTCCACTTCCGGTCAAAAGCGACGTCTGTACCAGGTAAGTATTCATGTAGCTATGACAGTGATGGTTTGTTTGCAACAATGTTTTATCAGGTCGCACTCGATGTCAGTTCGATCCTTTCGATACTGTCGAAAGTACTGTATTAGTTCCATATAGTATTTGTATCAGTCCCATTAAAGTACTGTATTAGTTCCATATAGTATTTGTATTAGTCCCATTAAAGTATTGTATTAGTTCCATATAGTATTTGTATTAGTCCCATTAAAGTACTGTATTGAATCAACACATTGAATCAACACTCATATATATATATATATATATATATATATATATATATATTGAAGAAAAGGAGATAGTAGAAAGAAAGAATATATATATATTTCTTTCTTTCTACTATCTCCTTTTTTTCTTCAATATAAAGAAAGAAAAATCAACATATATATATATATATATATATATATATATTGAATTTTTCTTTCTTTCTTTCTATCTCCTTTTCTTTACTTTCGCATCACTCTTACGTGTTTCTTTCTCTGCACTTTTTCCTTCGTTCCTACCTTTCTGCCTTCTTTTTCTCCTCACTACTTTCTTTTTCGTTGTTTTCCTATTCGTCCTTTCAATTAAATCCGTATGAATGAAAAAATCTCTGCCCATCTCAGTAATCTTGATCTCTTCGTGTTTAGGTTTAACCGTTATCTGTCCTGCTTAACCTTATAAACTTCACTTTTCACCTTTTCTTACGTTCACACAACCCAGACTAAAACTCAACCCTGACAAAAGACCTGGACAATTTTGGAGGGTATTGGGGGTGGGGAGAGGGATCTTGATTTAATTTAATTTCTGCTAGAAACTTATTCCAAATTATTCTAAGTGTCAAATAGCGGCTAAAACAATTAAAGATCATGGTAATAAACACTGAATGCAGTTTACTGGTATGTGACCAAAGTTTTTGCTTTTATTTATTAATTTTCTTTTTACTTATCGTTCTATGGGCAAAAATAATTATTTCTACTTATACATAGAATATCATTCAATGTTCAATTCAGTTTTTAGACTTTTTAATTTTCTAGCTACTTTAGATCATTTTTTTCAAAACAAACATGACTATAGATGATTTTTCAAAGCGATGTGGCACAAGAACGACAGTGTGGGCGGCTAAGTAACTTAAAATATCAAAAACCAAACAAATAGGGATTCCATTATCTGTTGACTTGAACTCCGTTCATCTTTTATCCTTTTCTCGATCCCCGCTAATCCCAGTCTCGTCTTTCACCTTTACTCTCTGTAACCGCCTACGTGCTAGTCGCACTTCCGTTTTGCTGGAGTGAAATGCTTAAAGAAAGATTCTTCTCATAGTATTATATACTCTATGGGATGGGGTATGAATTCTTAATCCAGTGTATGTGTAAAATCTTGCATTTGTACTTGATTGCTAGCCGTCGATGTATGAGAATTTTGACAAGGTACTGTGGGCGAGAAGAATTGAAATAAATTTAGTTTTTTTTTTTTGGGCTGCGCTTGTGAATGAAAACCTTTCTTAAAAAAAAAAGAATCAATGGCTTATTCGCATGATGTCGTTAAGCTGTAGAAACTCTAAAAACACATACAAACGCAGTAATTGCCACTTATAAATAAGCAGAAGCCATAGAAATAAGAAAGACCTGAAGTCACGAAAAAATATTCCCAATTTGACATTTTATCAATTGCAGCACTCTCAAAGACAACCTACTTGACCCCAGTCTGGTGGAGAGAATAAAATGTATTCTTTACCGCAAGCCGAGGTTTCTGTCAAATTAAATCCGTGCCCAATGTCCTATCAAATTCCGTCGAAACATACCGGAAGGGTCTTGTAGAACAGAGTTCAACAGCTACTTTACTGCCGACAGGAGTTGTTCATTGCCTTCATCGAAGCGTTCTGTTCTAAATAAAAAATCTGTCTATTGGCATTGCAACCCATTGAATTCATGAAAGCAAGTCAATTGTGCTTAAAGGATGAAACTTTAAGGAAAGGAAGAAGGCAACGACTGATTATTCAAGTGTAATTCTTCCATTCTTTCTTTCTTTCTTTCTTTCTTTCTTTCTCAGCCTCTTCATATCTATCTATCTATCTATCTATCTATCTATCTATCTATCTATCTATCTATCTATCTATCTTGGTCTGTTCATTTTCTATCTATCTATCTATCTATCTATCTATCTATCTATATATATATATATATATATATATATATATATATATATATATATATATATATACTGGTCTGTTCATTGTCTATCTATCTATCTATCTATCTATATATCTACCTATCTATATATCTATCTTGGTCTGTTCATTGTCAATCTATCTATCTATCTATCTATCTATCTATCTATCTATCTATCTATCTTGGTCTATTCATTTTCTATCTATTTATCTATCTATCTATCTTGGTCTATTCATTTTCTATCTATTTATCTATCTATCTATCTTGGTCTGTTCATTTTCTATCTATCTATCTATCTATCTATCTATATATATATATATATATATATATATATATATATATATATATATATATATATATATATATATATATATCTTGGTCTGTTCATTGTCTATCTATCGATCTATCTATCTATCTATCTACCTATCTATATATCTATCTTGGTCTATTCATTTTCTATCTATTTATCTATCTATCTATCTTGGTCTGTTCATTTTCAATCTATCTATCTATCCATCTATCTATCTATCTATCTATCTATCTATATATATATATATATATATATATATATATATATATATATCTTGGTCTGTTCATTTTCTTTCTATCTATCTATCTATCTATCTATCTAGGTCTGTTCATTTTATTTCTATCTATCTATCTATTTTATCTATCTATCTATCTATCTATATATCTATCTAGGTCTATTCATTTTCGTTCTATCTATCTATCTATCTATCTATCTATCAATCTATCTATCTATCTATCTATCTTGGTCTGTTCATTTTCTATCTATCTATCTATCGATCTATCTAGGTCTGTTCATTTTCTATCTATCTATCTATCTATCTATCTATCTATCTAGGTCTTTTAATTTTCTGTCTATCTATCTATCTATTTATCTATCTTGGTCTGTTCATTTTATATCTATCTATCTATCTATCTTTCTATCTATCTATCTAGGTCTTTTAATTTTCTATCCATCTATCTATTTATCTATCTTGGTCTGTTCATTTTCTATCTATCTATCTATCTTGGTCTGTTCATTTTCTATCTATCTATCTATCTATCTATCTATCTATCTATCTATCTATCTATCTCAGTCTATTCGTTTAACTCAATCCCTTCAGAGATGTATATCAGTCTGTTCACAATTTGTCAATATATGTCCTTTATATTTCCGCACTTTCCAAGCACACACACACACACACACACACACACACACACACACACACACACACACACACACACACACACATATATGATGCGATTGTCCACATTCCATATTTTTACGTTCGCACATGCGTGTTGTTTGCTTTTTGATTTTGGCGACTGCACAGAATAATAGGTTCAGGTGGGTGCCATCTGTGAGAAAAAGAGTAGACCGACGCAATTCACTCCACCAGAAATTTGGAAACGGCTCACTGTACTGCTTGGCATTCACACTGGAAGCACCAGCACGAACATTTCACAGTATTTGAGTGACAGTTCAGATGATTCGAAAGTGTTGGCTGTTATAACATCATGGTGTTTGGTTTGACCACTAATGATGGCACCTTAATGCCTCCATTCATCTTCTCATAGGGTCTTAGACCACTCGGAGGCCTACATCAAGTGCTTTGAGGAAGTAGTGATGTCCTGGGTCAAGCGGGTGGCTATTGATAGACCCTTTTTTCTGGCAAGAGGAATCTGCACCGGGCCACACAAGCAGGAGAACACAATCATGGCTGTCGGACAATTTCTGCAACCACATCACTCTCACATTTGTCCACCCAAATGTCCAGAATGTAACCCGCTTCATTATTATGTATGGGGCGCAGCTGAGCCAGCAACCAACAAATCTCCTTGGAACACCAACTGGAGACAAGGATTATGGCAGCATTCACCAACTGAAACAAGGAGACCGTCCAGAAGAGTTGCATGAAAGTTGTCTGGAGACTGTGGTTGGAACCAATGGCGATTTTATGGAATAAATTTATTCTTAACATTTCAAAATATTTTTTGCAATTTTGCTAAATATATCAGTTAAAATGAGATGTCAGTATATATATATATATATATATATATATATATATATATATATATATATATATATATATATATATATATATATATATATATGATGAAATATACTCATAAGGTGTGGTATATTTATGGGATAAAGTGCTCAATATCAGAGATAGAGCGTGTGTAAATATAAAAGTGAATGTTGAAGTCAACACTTAGAGGCGACAGGCTGTTTCATGTTAGACGCAATCGTCAGGCCACGACTCGTGTACATTATATATATATATATATATATATATATATATATATATATATATATATATATATATATTAGTTGTAATCTTATGAATATAAGAAATTATACTCGAAATTAAACCCGATACGAGTAAGTAAAATAACTGATTAAAGTGCTCGATACGCTGAGTAGAGCAAACCTAAGTTAAACCTAAAGAGCCAGACAAACCTACCACGGTTTCACCTAATCGGATCGTCAGGGACTATTGGCTAAAGAGGTAAAAGTCAGGACGGAATATAGAGCCTACTGACATAAAATCATAACCACGTGACCAAAAGAAATGCAAAACGGAATAATGTTAGTGAATCCTATGGTTTTAAGACTAATGTTCACCCACCACATATTAAAGAATTAGATAGATTCGAATCGGATTTAATTGAATTAATTAGAAAAATAAAATATAGAAAACTGACTAATAATAGCATACAACAACAGATTAGTAGAGTTTGAGAATTAAGAATAATAGAAATATTTATGTAAAGGCTGACAAATCTAAATTCCTATATAAAATAAGTCGTAAAAAGTATAACATGATACTACATAAAGAAGACATTAAGCACTAAAAAAGCCCCTGATAATATAGAAGCTAAATTAAATAACAAAGCCAGTATATTAGCTAATAAATTTAATTTAGGTAACCGAGTCGAAAAAATGAGTATAAAAAATTGCTTCATCAAAGATCATAAAAATAATTTTTTAAGTAATCCCGAATGTCGACTGATAAATCCAACCAATATATATATATATATATATATATATATATATATATATATATATATATATATATATATATATATATATATATATATATAATTATATATATATATATATATATATATATATATATATATATATATATATATATATATATATATATATATATACAAATATTTATACAGAGTTTAGTAATACCTTTTAAATTGAATCACTTTAAATATGTTTTGAAAATTTTCTGTTTTCACGGAGTTGGATTTGCCACGATTTGAAAACCTATATTGAGTTATCTCCCCTGCATTTGTCAATGTAAATAACTCGATATTTCCCCAAGTCCTGTCTGTCTACCTCGCCAAACCAGACTCTGACCTTAGGCATAGCATCGTCTGAGTTCCTCTCCGCCCGAAGGCAGGGAGGTCAACAAGGTAAGTATTGGCAAACTCAGATACAACAAAAGATTATAGATAAACAAAAACAGTCACTATTGTAAATAAAGAACTTAGGTTGTAAACAAGACCTTTAATAATGCTTGCAAATGCTCTCTCTAACAAATGTTCTACATTCTAAATGTTCTAATATTCATATGACCAGCATCATCTCTCTCTTAGACCTACTTGGTTCATGATATTCATCAGCGATCTTCGTGATGATATCATTTCTCATCTCGGCATCAAACCTCGGTATCTATGCAACTATTTACCCCTGCCTCATTGTACAGCTGATCTAAAAATTGACCTACGATCTGCTATGAACTGGGACAAGGAATGCCTTGTTAATTTTAACGCCTCCAAAACGTAATTTATTTCTGTTAATCATCTGGGAGACATCTTATTGTCTTCCATCAGTATGGCTGATGCTGACCTCCAGGAAAGTGTCTCGTTTTCCTTCTTGAGATAGCACTATCTACTGACATAATGAGGATAAATTATACTGAATCAGTTTCTAGTTCTGCTAAGAAAGTTCATTCAGTATGTTGGGAAAGACATTATTTTTTCTCTCAAGAAACTATCTTATATATTCATTTGTCTAACATTCGTTACATGCTTTGAATACTGCTGCCACATATAGTTCGGTGCTCCTGCTCTATATTGTAGATTGTTCTAGTTCCACATGCCATGCCCATATACCAGTTATTTCTCTTTAATAACTTAACTCTCCAAGTTTTGGTTCATCTCTGCTATGGGCAGGTATTGAACTCACAATTCTTTGGGTCAAGTAATGAAGAGGTGAAAAAGAATGGAGAGTGTATTTACTAAAGAGAAATAACTGAAGCTGAGATATCCTGAAAAGGTATGGCACGTGGAACTAGATCAATCTATACCGCTGGATGAAATAAAGGGTTTGGTTCGAAATTACAACGTATATCATTTGATGAAGGCTGAAGCAACCAACGGCCGAAACTCTATATTGAATATGACAATAAAGCGGAGGAAAACAGTCCTAATAGCGTAGATAGTGTAAATAGTTACAATACCTCACTCAGAAATATAGATAGTTATTGATATAGAACATGTTTTAACAAGTTCTGTTGAAATTCTTCCACAGTACTGTTCCGGCAGCATAATTCTCGCACACGAGATTTTTGTACTGGTCATATTTGTGGCCGCTATGCTAGCCAGAGCTATACCCCATTGAACATTAAGGAGCGAATATAATGAGATGATGGTTAACGTGTTCATTTAGCCCACCTACATCTCCTGCGCGATTATGTCAGAAGGTATCAATAGCTATACCCTATTGAACATTGACTAGCGAATGTGATGAGATGATGGTTAACTTGTTCAATTATTCCACCTACATCTCTTGCGCTATTATGTCAGTAGGTATCAAGAGCTATACTCTATTGAACATTGAGTAGCGAATATGATGAGATGACATTTAACTTGTCCAATTAGCCCAACTACTTCTCTTGCGCTATTATGTCAGCAGGTGTCAAGAAGTATACCCTTTAGAAAAATAAGTAGCGAATGTGATGAGATGATGGTTAACTTGTTCAATTAGCTCATCTACATTTCTTGCGCTATTATGTCAGTAGGTATCAAGAGCTATAACCTATTGAACATTGAGTAGCAAATGTGATGAGATAATAGTTAACTTGTTCAATTAGCCCACGTAATATCTCTTGCTCTATTATGTCAGAAGATGTCAAGAGACGTGGAAATTTGTACAGGCCTGTGTTAACGAACAGGGAGGACATACACTCTTCGAATTGTGGGGATTGAGTATGTCTGAAAGACGTATTTGCAGCTTGTGCACTGTACAGATATGTAGTCATAATCCAGCAATATTAACAATAGTATATATATATATATATATATATATATATATATATATACACTAAAGCAAAATAAAACACATAATACGTATTAAAAAATTAACAGAATCAAAATCAAAATCAAATGTATTGTTAATATTGCTGGATTATGACAACATATCTCTACAGTGCACAAGCTGCAAATACGTCTATCAGACATACTCAATCTCCACAATTCGAAGAGTTTATATCCGCCTTGTTCGTTAACACAGGGCTATACAAATTTTCAAATGTCTTATGTTGCTTGCTTGTGAAAATAAAGACAAAAATTGTCCAAAATTTGGTTACATTGTCTAAGCATTTGGCGTACATGAGTCATCTTGAGATTGGCTCTATGGACATTTAAACAAAGATAATCACCATCGGTAATAATATTTTATGTTGACAGATGATTGCTATGCGTCGATAACAGTCGCGGCATAGGAGACTCAGGTGGTAAGTTCAAGATGCGGTTCTATGACGACATACCATGCAAGAGGCCGAAATATTAAAAACAGAACCATGTGTCTAGATTCAACATTAGAACGGCACATGAGCATCCATAATAGATATTCATTGTTTATTATATTTAACAATATATGTTCAAATAAGGACCTGCTGCACTAATATATATATATATATATATATATATATATATATATATATATATATATATATATATACATACATATATATATATATATATACATATATATATATATATATATATATATGTGTGTGTGTGTGTGTGTGTATGTGTGTGTGTGTGTGTGTCGTGGGGAACGATATATACATTTTTGTATACCAAGAATTATTTCATGGAAACATTTTAATCCGATGAAGTCCTGAAGAACGAACCGTGTCAGGTGAAAACTGTCTGTTTGTTTGTCTTTCTCCCTCTCTGTCTCTGCATCTGTCTGTCTCTTTATCAATCTATCTATCTATGTATCTATCTATCTATCTATCTATCTGTCTGTCTGTCTGTCTGTCTGTCTTAAATAAGAGTCGAAACTCCGATGTAAAATTTGAAAGAGACAAACATTTATTACATTAGCATAAAAATCATATAACAGAATATAATTTTTACAAATGAGCTTGCAGAAAAAAACTCTTTGTACACCTTATAAAAGGAAAGATAAAAATTCAATAAATAAAAATATGTTACAGAATAAAATATATAGATTATTCAATTAACTTTGAATAATCGAAATACTTGATAAGGTACAATACAATTTCATTTCTAAAAAGATTCAAAATGTAGAAACATTTAACAATTGTACGGTCTTCATAGAAGGTACAATGCAATTCATTCAAAGGTTAAAAATACACATTCTTCCAAGCTACACTTGCTTAATTTGAATTCGAAACAGAGAAAGCTTTGGCAGAGTTCAGTGGGACTTTAATAATTATTTTCTTCTTGAATACATTTCAATTCACTTGAATTGGTTCCATTTGCTTCTGCTTCTTTTTCTATTTCGGTTTTCTTTCTTACTTCTGCCATAAGAAATATCCCAGCTCATAGGCCGGTAACAACCAAAAACAGAGTTCCGTCCTGATATCGTTATAACTTGTAACCTTCAGGTATGTTCTTGTATTTTCTGTTTTTATACCTTCATCAACTTCCTAAATTTTAGTCTAAGCTTCAATGAGTTACTGAGTGTGAAATTAAATATATATAAAAACTAGCAGCATGGCCCGGCGTTGCCCGTGCTTGATTAAAAAATCGTACTACTCATACAGCAATCGCTATCACTTGACTTAAAATATTTTTGCCCTTCCTTGCCCTTAAAGGAGTGCCCTTTGCCGTGCTGATGTTGCTACATGCCTTACTTCTTGCCTATCTCACACTATTCAGGACAACCTTCATATGGTACGCCTGATCATCGAGAAAGTCGACAGTGAAGCCGCGCTGATCAATTTAGATCAGTCCAAGGTCTTTGATAGGGTTGACCATCGATTCTTGGAGGCTGTTCTTTCGGCTGCCGGTTTCGGGCCGTACTTTCGCTCCTGGATCCGGCTTATGTATGCGACTCCCGGTGCGCTGGTAGAAGTGAACGGGGTAAGATCGGAACCTTTCGTATTGTCTCGATCTATTCGTCAGGGTTGTCCGCTTTCGCCTATGCTTTACGTTCTTGCGTTGGAATCTTTCCTTCGAAAGTTAAAGGCGAATCCGGTCCTACGCGGAATCTCTTTACCTGGTGCTACCACCTCGGCCAGGTATTCTGCCTATGCTGACGACGTTTCGGTTCTTGTGTCGAGCAGAGCCGAGATTAACGAAGTCAGCAGAGAAATCAGTGGGTATGAGATGGTGACAGGGGCCAAGATCAACCGCGATAAGTCTGTTGGCTTGCGGTTGGGTGTGTGGAAGGGGATTTCTCTTCCCGGACCATTCAGCTGGACGGATGGGCCGATCAAGATACTCGGAGTCTGGTTCGGTCCTGATAGCCAGTTGGATATGAATTGGTCGGAGGTACGAGAGAAGGCCGAGATCGCAATTAATTTGTGGTCTCGGAGGAATCTTTCCTTGAAGGGGAGGGCGGAGGTATGTGTTTCACATATCTACCCGATTCTCCTTTACCGACTCTCGGTACTTCCACTTCCGTCTACCACAGTACTTTTATTAGTACAGCTTTTGTTCTCTTTCTTGTGGAGAGGCAAAGCTCCTAGGGTATGTCGGGAGATCTGTTGCCTTCATCCTGCTGAAGGCGGTCTAGGTATGCCTAGCATTGAGATTCGTCTCGATATGCTTCGCATCGGGTTCCTGGATCGTTTGTGTCGCGATTTGGATGAATGGGGCGCCTTCTGGAAGGAAGACGCCCGTAGATCCTTCCCATCCTTGAGAAGTGTGCACTCGGGCGAGGAGGAGGCTGGCCGTTTGCCTCGTGCAGAGTGCTCCTTCTACCGTGAATGTCGTCTGGCTCTGAAACACCTCTTACGGGCGACGGTTGGCCTCCACAACGTCCAGGCGTTGTCTCGTAGGGGATTATATCAAGTGGTAGTCAGGGGGTCCGTTCATGATGATTTGATTGACGAGCTCGGTCTTACGAAGCAGGAGGCTCGCTCAATCTGGCCTTGGGCTTCCGGGTTGAAATGTCTCAACAACGATGAGGCATCCCTCACCTGGCTGGTGATACGTGGGGCCCTCTGGGTCGGCAAAAGACTTTGCGCAGCGGGTTTGGAGAAATATCCAAACTGCCGACGTTGTGAGGGGGAAGTCGAGACCCTTGGTCACGTCTTCTTTCATTGCAAGTCGGTAGCACCATTGTGTAAGTTTGTTGAAGGCCTCATGTTTCGCATGTTGCAGGGAAAGTTTTTTGTCCTTGAGGCCGCTTCTGTTTGTAGCAATGTGGCCCCGCCGTTAACAAAGTCTGAACGTTATGTGTTCCACTGCTTGCTAGGAGTTATGAGAGTCGTGATTTGGGTGACACGTCAGAAGGGATTCTATGGAGGTGAGAAGTTCACTTCTTCCCTACTGGTCTTGTACTTTAAGCATCAGCTTAGGGTCAGGATTGGGACGGAGGGGTGGCGGCTCTCTTCATCGGAATTCGGCAAGGGGTGGGTAAATCTTGCGCGAATGTGTAGAGTGAGAGGAGCTGACCTAGAGTGGCACTTGGACCTCGGTTAGGTAAAGGATTTCGTCCCTCATCGCTTGAACAGAGGCAACCCGTCCCGATATTAGGCTAGTTTAGGTTTGTTTTGAGTCTTTAGTTTTCTCGATTTTGGTTAACTTAGCTAGGGAATGTATGCTCATCGACCCCCTTTTATTTCTGTCCCTATTTTTCTTTAGTTTAATTCCCCATCCCCTCCCTCGTTAGGTGGCCAGTGACGTCAGTTCTCTGGTGGTTGCGGGATGACTTTGTTATTGTGTCTAAATGAGTGTGTGTCTGTGTGAGTGATTTTGGAACGATGACTGTGTTTTACTTTTATAATCTCGCAATTATTTCGTCCAGTTAACTGATGTTTCTGCCACATTTAGGTATTGTGGGGGTTTTTATTACTAACCTTATTTTGTTTTGTTTTCTTGTAAATATTTTTATTGCACATTGTAAATATTCATTGGGGTTTTAAATTGTTATCCCCCCCACAGACTTTGAATTGTACATATGGGGACTAGTTAGAATTTCATAGAGAATTTGAGGAATTATGGTGGATGTAGTAAGAAAGGTATGGAAGAATGTGTTGTTTTGGTGCTAGGACTATTGTTGGTATGTTTGGGTCAGTGATTGTGACTAGCGAAGTTTAATTTAAGACAGATGATGACCGTCCTTCCCCAACCCCCTTTTGGCCTTGTGCCACATTTTGTACTTTTGTACGAATAAATAACGTCAGTAATTCGCCTTCAGAGAGATTCCACACAGATCCACGCGTGTCTACATTTTGACTAAATAACTTTTCGCGCGTCAACTCCTGACTCAACTACCAACCTCTTTCTATCTCTCTAAACCCATTACAGCTTTCTTAAAAAGTGTTAATTACACTACCAAACAGAAATTGTAATTTTAGCATAAGACAAAAGAAAATACAGTCCAGGGTGAACAACTTTGTCAGAACAAGAAAAACAAATCCAACTTAAATCTCACATATATTACTTTCTAATTTACCTGTCGATAAATTTTCCTTTGGTATTACACGTGAACATTTTCTCAACAAAAAGAACATTGCTGAACTTTAATTCATTTAATATTCTTGATGCAAACTTCGTCAACTTGTATATAATCAAAACACAACCTTTTCTCTATTTGTAAAGATTGTATATAAATGTTCGATATTTTCTAGTTGATTGCACATCCACCGTTGTTTCTTCTTCATTTTTGCATTGAGTTTTATTCGACTTGTACGTCTATGCTTTTATTTGTTGTGATTAATGTGAAGAACACGCTTTCAAATTCTTCACTCTAGTAACAAAAAACCTTCTGATTTCACACTCAATTTATAGCAATCCCAACAATACCATCAACATGACAGTCAAAGCTGGTCGCAAGTGTAATGTTCATTTTATTACACATGGCGAAATACTGAATTTAGGATAAACTTAAAAGGAATAATGGTCACAAAACGAGAATTCTGGTAAAGATAATACAAGGCTGAAAGGAAAATATGGCACCATGAATTTCTCGGCGAAAAACGCGTTGTTTAAGCCTAAAAAAAATCAGGCTATTTAACGTTTTGGAAATTATTCACTAATAATAAGACTTATTTTTGTTAATATATTTTTTATTTGGTAGAAATATTTTTGAGGTGTGTCAGTGAACTAAAAGACGCTTGCGTGTACACACACACACACAAACACACACACACGCGCACAATATGAATAAAATTCACATTCGACATTGTTCGCGTGTGCCAAAACTCTGGGTAACAAGAAAAGAATAAAATCTAAATGTGCTGTCGTTTGAAGCCTTTAATCTTTAAGTGGAATATATTTTTAATATACATTTAAAATACTATTATTTAAAATAATACTAATTATATTTGAGACTTGATTATTTTGATCATCTTGCTGTCCATTACCCAACTAGTATACGGAAAACAAACAAGAAAAACCAAAACGACGAGAAAAAAAAACATAACAAAAACAAATAGAAAGTGTCAGTTTAAACTATCGCCAAGAAGATACAGGTTGATATATAAAACAGTTTATCGCAGATCATATGGCAATGCTGCAATAATTACCTGATACAGGGACACTTCATTCTTGCAGGCAATTTGGAGATATTACGTATGCGTTCATTTTCCAGGCAAAAAGCGCATATTCATTACGTTCCCAGTATGAAACGCGGATTCAGAATTTGAAGTTATGATTACTACCATTCAGGAACTCAAATAATCAACACCTGCGGAATTAATTTAGGATATGACGATAAAATCAGCGCACAGGCTTTAATAATGCCCTCAGTAAGCCCAACACAAAATTGAACAACATATGCAGGTCTATAATTGGGGAATAATAACACATACGAGGGTTTACGGCACCAAATTTCCAATACTTATTTATCTTCTCTTTGGTCCTTTGCAGTTGAGCAAATAATTGCGTAGGATTTTGAAGTACAAATTCAAACTATTAGGCTCTCTTGAAATAATCAAAACATAATTGAACAGCACAGAGGAGCCACTGAGTAGTAAAGAAGAGAAGTTTGTTTTAAGGTTTCGGAATACTACCATTTTGATTGCCTTCTATTTCGTCTTTCATGGCTGAAAAAAAAAATGTCTTCATTCTTTTATGTCCCTGGTTCTATCAAGTCGTGCGCGATCATGGATCTCCATAAATTCCTATCCTTCGATGCTGTAAGTAATATTTGCTCCGCTAGTGCCCCACTTTTTTGCCATTCATTTACACGATCCTTTTAGACAGGTCACTCGCTGTTTGTCTCTTGTCTTTCTCACGTTCAATATGTCTTTGAGTGTCAAATTCTCCATGCCTCCTTTCCTCATGAAATGCCGAAAAAATTCCAACTGTTTCTGATTCTAAGCATAAATGTATTTTTTGTTTCTGTTTCCCGTAAAAACTTTCTCCTTGTCTAAATGATCTGTCCATTGTATTCTCATCATCCTTCTGTAGAACAACATTTTTTTTGTTGCTTCAGTTCTTTTTTTTTTATCTGTGAACAATTTGTCTAGCATTCTCTGCCGTATAGGATGAATGGTATTATGCAGCAGTTCAGCCCCTTTTCTTTGTTTCTCTTTAATATTTTCTGTTTGTTAATACGTTCGCTTTTGCAAAGTATTTATCGCTATTGCAATACGCCTTCGGATTTCGGTGTCATATTTCCCTTCGTTTGCTTAAGCCTTTCCAGATAGTTTAATTTTTTTTATTATTCTGACGTCTCTAAGTCGTAGCTTCGTATCTTGGGCTGTCCATTTTGCTAACGACTATGCATACTGTCTTCTTATAATGTACGGTTGGCCGTTTTCTTTATTATTATTTCACCCAATATAAGGTCCAAGGGCCAGCCACTCACTGTCGAAGGCTTCAGCGTGAGATTATTGTACGGGGAGGGAAGGACGGTTTTCGGTTGATACTAGGCTTGAAAAATAGATTTTGTATATCATCAGAAAAAATGGTTATAACCTAATGAGAAACTAGTACTAACATCAAAGCCAAGTCTCCTGCCATAGAAGTCCGTTCTTTGTGTCTGCTGGAATATGAAAGATGTCGTCCACTACGTGGTACCACATCTTGGCAGGACCATCACTGCCGGAGTTTATTGCCAGCAGTTTGACCAGGGTAAACGAAGCATTACGTCTAAATTGTCATTTATTTAATATTAGGTCACCCAATAAAAGGCCCAAGGGTCACTCAAGATGGAAAGGTTACTGATTGATATTTCTGTAAAGGTTGGGGAGGGAAGACGTAAAATAGAAGGAAAAATATCGGTTCACCCTGGGTTCAAATCGACAAAGATTGTAGTTTTCAGGGAAGCATCCTCACGAGGGTTTGAAAATTTTATTAGTGGTATAAAACTTAATAGCCTCCATAAACAGACAAAACTTATTTTTAGTATTACAACTCATAACAAAAGAAAAAAAAATGAAAAAGAGCTAGCCACACGGATTCGAACCTCGTTCCACAGAGCCAAATCGAGGTTAATATCTAGGTATACATTATTAATAAAAGGAATAGAGAGTACGGGAAAAAATAATTAAATGGAAATTAGTTGTAGACCAAGGACAAAATCCTTCTGTTTACAAAGAGACCACTCTCCGGCCCATCTAAGTACCGACCTATCAGTCTCCTACCACTCTTCGGCAAAGTCTTCGATGCTTTAATCAACGCCGAAGTGATTAAGCACCTTACATCCCATGATCTGCTCTCTGACAACCAATATAGTTTCCGCTTTGCCCGATCTACCGCTGATGTGCTCACAGCCATAACTGAATTTCGTTACCAAGCATTTCACAATAACGGTGAAGCTCGAGCCGTGGCTCTTGATATCTCTAATGCGTTTGATAGGGTTTGGCATGCCGGCCTTCTTCGTAAGGTTCAGGGATACAGAATTTCAGGACGATTATTTGACTTAATACAATCATTCCTGTCAAACCGTGAAATGAAGGTCGTCCTAAACGGGTTCTCCTCCAGTTCCTTTCTCATGAACGCCGGTGTTGCCCAAAAGTTCTATTCTGGGTCCTACACTGTTTCTGATGTACATTAACGATCTTCCTGATGTCATCAGTTCCGGGCGTCTACTCTGACTACACTACAATTTACTCCTGCCTCAATAGCAAATCTGCTATCGCTGACAAAACTAATCTGGATGTTGGTCTCGAAAATGACCCCCTATTTGTGGTTAACTGGGGCAGGACATGAGGGCGCCTATCTGCGCCTGCTTGACCTCACACTGCCCGCTGACCTAAGATGGAACAAATACATTGAATCAATAGATTCATATACCGCAAGGAAATTTGGTTCGCTGTGTCGCTGCTAATGCAATGTTCTTCTACTCGAATCGTTCTCTCCTAGCTACTGACGTCTTTAGCATAGTAAAAATGTTAAAATTTCCCTTGCGTTCTGGCGCGTGACAATAGCTTGGGGGTAAGATCTCCGACTGATACCAAATTGGTCTAGTTTCTATCCCGGCTTGAAACAATCGGATTTCTAGTGACACTGATGAACTGTGATACAGCGAAACAGTCAATTTGTAGATGACTATGTACACACACACATATATATATATATATATATATATATATATATATATATATATATATATATATATATATATAATATGTGTGTATGTATGTATGTATGTATGCCAGAAACAATTAAATTCTTATAGACTGCGATATAAAGGAGCATGCTCATTTATATTCTCACTAATTAAAATTTTACAGACTCAAATAGAATAATAAAAATGACTGATATCAATAGGTATTGATTTGTCGTAAAATCAATCACCCCAAACTAACCCAGTCATATTAATCAGAAATTCTTAGAAGGTAGGAAACCTAAACAATGACTTAGAAAAAGTCTCTTCTCGTTAACGGTCCATATAATAGCTTACAAACTCTAGCAATTTTCATTTTAATGTAGGAAATCTTTCATATACATATATATATATATATATATATATATATATATATATATATATATATATATATATATATATATATATATATCGTGTTCATGTAAAAAATAAATACGCAAAAATTAGCCTTTTGTCTCTGTCGGAAGCCGATTGTCTAAGGTTTAAAATCTCCGACTGATGCCAAATCGGTCAGGTTTCGGTCATGGCTTGAATCGATCGGATGTCTAGCCACACCACAGTGATGAGGTGTGATACAACTAAACAGTCAGTCTGCGGATGACGAAATATATACAGGGTGTCCATAAAGTTTGTATGCACGTTATAAAATTTATAACTTTATTTGTGTTTGCGATAGAAATAATTTGTAAAAAGGATTAGAAAGTAAATCTATATTTTTAAGGTTTAATTGAAATTTTATTTAAGTTTCCATATGTCCTCCATCATTAGCAATACAAAGGGTAATACCATTTTGCAGTTCACGGAAAACATTTGCCAACTGATTTACAGTAATGCCTGAAATCACATGAGTTATTTCAGCTATACTTAAAACAATGTACATTAAACTTTATAAAATTATTTAAAGAATATTTCTATCGCAAATACAAATAAAGTTATGATTTTTTTAAAGTGCACACGAACTTTATGGACACCCTATATATATATATATATATATATATATATATATATATATATATATATATATATATATATATATATTCAAAATGAATAATAAGCAATTCTGTCCATAACAAATAATGCCTTCATTGTCACACACACACACACTCTCTCTCACACACACACACACACACATATATATATATATATATATATATATATATATATATATATATATATATATATATATATATATATATTCAAAATAAATAATAAGCAATTCTGATCGTAACAAATGATGCCTTCATTGTTGTCTTTATTTTCTATTCATTAGCATATTCTGAATTTGCTGCCTGTGGTCATATTTGTATTTATAATCAGGCCCACTAACACGTGGCTAATTGGAAATTTGATTTTACATTTGATTAGTTACCTGGATATTTAATGAAATGACAGTAACCTGAATGACCAAAGGAAAGAGTCAGCAACCAATTAATGAAACCAATTCTTAAATGAATTTGTATTTACACAACAACCTCCACCGCCCCCCACGAGCTCACGTTGTGACACACAGTCGGTTTGATGTGAGGAGCCCGAGCGCGTACATCCGGGCTAGGTAAAGAAAATTCCCGAGCCTCCGCAACCATCGGTTGCCCTGGCCTCGAAGCCAGCACTGATCCCTCTCTTTGGTGCAATAAGAGGGCTCAAAATTTAGTCAGCTGTTCCCTAGTATAATGACCTCTCAGTATAATTTTCCTCAATTACGACTCCGCCCCTCGACGGAGCCGCCTCTGAGCGCACTTTACCCAAAGACAGAGACGCAACTGAATTGTCAAATACATTAATCTCTGGTTATTGGCTCGTAAATTTTAAGTTTTAATTAATTTTAATTAAAAAAAGATTGAATGAGAATATATTTCTCGCTGTTAAATTATCTAAAAAAAAATCATATTTTGGATCTTTTCTATTAATTGACCCGAAAATATTAATTCACCCCAAAATAGAAAGAATTTATATTTACTAAAATTTACACCATATTCTCCAAGAGCGGGGCCCTTCCATTGCGCTCCGGTTCGATTGATCGTTGCGATCGGCCCAAATGTGATTCGAGTGTTCTAATTTGCGCTCACTCCGATAAAGAAGCCAGAAACATTTTTTTTTTATTTTGTTATTTAATTGTAAAAAATTGCTTATCCTAACCCATGCTAAAAATTTCATAAAGAAAAAACAACTTTGATTTAAAATTGATCATTTCAAAAGAGTGCCAAAAATGTAATAAAAAAAAAAACAAATTTTTCATTAAAATTTATAATTTCTTGGGGTTAATTTTTATTTGCGATAAGTATCTTTACATCATTTGGCGTGAATTAACAGAAAAGATCTCAACAATAAAAAGGGAAATACAATCAAATAATAAGAACGTAATAATAATAAATATTTTATTACTAATATGATTTCACTTTTAGTGGGTTATATTCTAGCTTAATAAAAATAACACAACTTAGTGAGATTTTTATTTGGTTTCGTTTCGTTTGTTTTACAGTATATCAACCTCAATGGATTATTTACAAGTTTTTTATTGCTGGGAATAATATTTTTCCAAATATGTATTGCTGGTAATAATTTTTTGCATGAACGTGTTGCTGGTATTTAAACTGATTTTTACACTTCCATAATACTTTGGCCCAGTTCGGGGGTTAACTCTTTGTTCTGGGCCAGGTTGGATCTGGGAACACCAGCAATTAAGAGGTGGTCCCACGCTACTCAAAACCCCATGATCAGAGGCCTTGCTGTTGCATGTAGTATATCGTCATACTCAGCATGCCGGATGTCGATTATCGTCATACCCAGGACAGCGAATATAGTTTATCGTCATACCCAGGACGCCGCATGTATTTTATCGTCATACCCAAGACTTAATAAAGTAGTGAAATTGATGGATATTCATGATAGCTGACGTAATAAAGTAAAAATGACGGCTTGGAGTGAATATTTTTTTTAAAAATGTTTTGACAATATTTTTAAAAAAATGTATTGCTGGTAATATATTATTTTTTCCAAAGATTTATTGCTAGTAATATGTCTTTTTTCAAAAATGTATTGCTAGTAAAAATATTTCCCAAAAAGTATTCATAATAAAATATTTTCAAAATAATTATTGCTGGTATTATAACCTATAACCTTCATAGTGATTCACCCCTTTTGCGCGGTTAACTATTTGCCCATAGCTGGGACTCTGACAGGTGCTACCACCCCGGGCCAGGGTGGAACTTAGAACGGCATCTGATGAAGGCCTTGCTATCGGATGTATTTTATCGTCTTACTCAGATTGTGGATATAGTTTATCGTCTTACCCACGACGCCTATTGTGGGTGGGGGTCTTATCTCTCTGTAGAGGTGCAGTCAGCGTATTCTACAGCCCTAGTCAACAGGGCGTTTTTATTTGGTAAATACGACTGAAATACATGAGGAATAAACCAATTTTTAGTACAATTTGCCAGCTAATATTAATCTGGGATATGCACTTATTTTAAGCATTTAACCCTAAGCCAGGAGGGTGTACCATTAGCACGGAGATGGTTACAGAGAGTGAAACTGAGAGGAAATACTGGGTATAGGAGGGTGAGGAAAAGATTAAAGATGAACGGGATCAAAGCTGATGGCGATTGATGTTGCATTTAAATTTTTGAAGATTATAGTTATCAGGAAAGGAAATAAGAGTAAGGGATTTTTACTGTTGGAAAGACAGTGCAAAAAAAAAAAAAGTCAACCTAAGCGTCGTGACTGCACGCTCCAAAATTATTCTTACAGTTAACAATATCACATTTCTAAAAAAAACACTTCTTTCGGTTTGCACTAACTTTCGATGTCTCGTTATTACCTGGATTTAAAAACTTACCTAATTTCCTACCTGATGATGGTCGTATGAAACGATTGAAAGCCGAGCTAGTAGCAAAAATAAGACCTGATAAAACCGGAATTCATAAACAAGGATCATACCATTCATTAACGGATTCAAGGTTGATTGTATTTTATTATTAAATATTGTTTGCGAGAGTGATTCTTGCCATATAATTAACTTCATTATTTGTTTTTCGTATGAATGATTTACGTTATATATATATTATATATATATATATATATATATATATATATATATATATATATATATATATATATACGAGGGTCATTCAATAAATAAGTTGAATTTTTCGGTACAAGGACTTCTAACACAGAAGCTTACTCTTTTTTTTTTTTTACTTCTTTTTCACATGGATTTAATTTCTTTTGCAATTTAAAAAAAACTTTGAGAGTTTTGGCGATTAACAAAGATGGCCAACCAAGAAGCATGCTTCAGGATTGAACAGCGGTCAAGCGATCAAGTTTTTGGTTGCTGAAGTTGTGCAAACCAGTTGAAATTCATAGGAGAATGTCAACTGTGTATGGTGCCACATGTTTCAGACAAAAAATGTCTACAAGTGGGCTAAATTGTTTAAAGAAGGACGAAGCAGTGTTGAGGATGAAGACAGGCCTGGGAGGCCCTACAGAAATGAGGTCTCCTGAGGTGATCGAATGAGTCAATGACCTCATTCAGTCTGACAGAAGGGTGACATTGGATGACATTGCAAGGACTCTGAACTTATCTGTTGGGACAAACTCAGGGGTCATCAGTCAGGAGGAGTCATCTTGCATCATGAAAACGCAAGGCCTCACACAGCAGCCCAAACGGTGCAGACCATCAACGAGCTGGGCTGGGAACTGCTCCCTCATTACCCTTACAACCCAGACCTTGCCTCTTCAGACTTTCACCTGTTTGGTCCCTCGAAAGCGTTCACGAGAGGCACGAAGTTTAAAAGTGACGATGAAGTCAAAAGTGTTGTGAGCGACTGGCTGAGACATCAGTCTAAAGATTTTTACGCTGAGGGAATACGGAAAGCACATAAAAAGAAAGAACAGCACTGTCCTTCTTTGTGGAAAAGGGGAGGTTTTTTATAGACTTTCTGAAACTCAAAGAAACAAAAGGGCCATTACCCCCTGAGAACCAATGCGGCGGCCCCGAAGCATGGCAATCATTAGGCTCATCCCAATGGTCAGGATGGGTATCAACTTCAGGGCGGCGGTGAGGGTATCAACGCCTGATGTGGTCCACAAGTAGAAATGGATTTTCTCGCATTAAAATTAATTCACTTCACATTCACAGATGAGAATGGGGACATTTTTGAGGGGAGATCAGCTTTCCCTAAGTTGTCAAATTTAATTCTACATATAATATAACAAAAGTGATCGAGGCATTGTCCCAAAGTATATTTTCACCTTTTCCTTAGGTAGCTGATAAAGAATACGTCATCTTGATGAGGGTGAGTTTTCGCCCTTCCCCGAAGGGGAACTAGAAAAGATCATGCTGACCATAAAATTACTATCTGTTTGCACTTGGTAGATAGATCAGGCTCAATACTGCTACTTCAAAAGTATGGAAGAGCCGAGTGACACATTTACTAAAATTTGATGAAAATATTGATCACAACAATGATTACTAGCGGGCATCGTGTCTACGACCTTTGCTCTAGACAAAATTCTTCAATTGCTCATATTTAGAGGGTGGGGATAGAAAATTTGAACACTAGAGATTAGAAATTTACTGCAAAATTATCCATTTTGTAATATGATATATAGAAAAGCGTGGATTAATATGCCCATAGCCCCTTTTCGAATATTAATATTGATCTAAAATGTTCACTGTTATTTCTCTGCAAATATAGTCACTTTGCAAATATATATTAAGTGCATATAAAGGAATGAGATTATGTTGAAAATAGCTGTTGTATTAATTTTACGGATATAGGTAACTCTCACTCTTTTTCTCTCTCTATATATATATTTTCGTCTAGCAGCCTGAATATTCGAACGATCTCGTTAGAGAAAAAAATCTTTTGGCAAGATTCAAACCTCCGTTCCTCTTGACAGGGAAAATCGTCGTTAGATTGGACCGGCTTTTTTGACAGTCTCAGTAACGGACTGCGTCGAAGGTAACACTAATTTAATTCGTGACTTATGAACGCAAATCTCTCTCAGATTTTTTAAAACATTCATATCAGCTCAGGTTCGTACTCTAAAGCAAACAAAGCCAAGTGATGGAATTTTTATTTATTAATTCGACAGATTTATCACAGTGAATATGAAAGATGTTATATCAGCAAAATAGGGCTGTTTTTAACCTCCGAAACCGTAAAGGGTTCTATCTTGTCTCTTGATTGTACAGGCAAATTCCATATTTTTTAATTAATAATATTTCTTGAATATTCAAGCCGATAGACGAAAATAAAAAAATACTGTTTAATATATACAGTGTAACCCGGATATAAGAGAGTTGCCGGGACCGGTGACTAAGTATCTTATATCCGGGTTTCTCTTATATCCGGGTTTGGTCTATTATATATACATTAACACAGGCTCTAATTTGGGACCAGAGAAAATATGTCTTATATCCGGGTTTTTCTTATATCCGGGTCTCTTATATCCGGGTTACACTGTATATATATATATGAAGATGAAGAAATATAGTCTTAAAGTGTGCTATTTTTATAGGATAAAGTGCTGAATATCAGAGATAGAGTGTGTGTAAATATAAAAGTGAACATAGAAGTTCACTTTTATATATATATATATATATATATATATATATATATATATATATATATATATATATATATATGTTCTGTGCATTTAGGCAGTAATCCCTCATTTATACATGCTTCATTAAAGAACAACAGACACGGTACTGCGGTTAAGAGTTTGATTTATTTGTTTTTTGTGCTCGAACAAATGTTTTCTTTTCTGTACACAGAGTGGTGGAAACTGTCCAAAATGTTCTGTAATTCCGAGCGCTTTCGGCTATACTTGCTATACTTTTAGCCATTATCAAGGATGATTTTATTTTTACTTTTTAACTGGATGTATGGGTTATGTATATGTATCTAGAGTCATACGGATGTTTTATTTTCTGAGCACAGTCAGCAAATTGTGGCCGTGTTCCTAGTTAATAGTATTATGTGTTGTCTTTTTTTTTTAAGGCTTCCATGATTTTTAATCTTTTTTACATGTGGATGAGGTTATTATGCTTGTATTCTCTACTAGAATCTTTCGGATGGGGTGTGGTTAGTTTGCGTGTGTGTCTAAATGTGTTCTGATGGAGCTGTGGTCGGATAGGTGCAACGTAAGGAGTCTGGATAGGCAAGCAGTAGTGTGAACTATGTAATTCTTAAGAAATTGTGTGCCTGATCAAACCGAACTCATAAATTATTACATCAGCGGCACTCATACTCTATATGAAATTTTAACACACACACACACACACGTGTGTGTGCGTGTGTGTGTGTGTGTGCGTGTGTTTGTGTGTGTCTCATTACTTAAAACTTTATTATAGTGGATATTTAAAAAAGACAGTCTATATTTGTTTTGCATGATATTTATCGTTTTGCGCATCCATGTGTAGAGATTGAACATGAGGCCCTCTTTTTAGGGGTAACCACCAATGGTTCGGCTTTCTTTATCGCTCGTGTACGAAGAACTTCACAGTAAGTAAATTTCTATTTTCCATTATATTATTATTATATATATATATATATATATACTTTCCATTATATATATATATATGTATATATATTTGCCTGACGATTGCACTAGCATGAAACAGACTGTCGCCTCTAAGTGCTGACTTTCATGTCCACTTTTATATTTTATATATATATATATATATATATATATATATATATATATATATATATATATATATATATATATATATTATAATTTTATCATATAGACAAAAACATTTTACTCACTACAAAGATGCAACTTGGTTTCAGTGCATTTCAATTGCACTTCGACGGGTGAGAGTCGAAAATGGTTATGAACAATCCTACAATTATCGCTCTACTTTATTTATATATTACATTCGTTCTCATCCCAATATATATATATATATATATATATAATTAAGTAATTCATCGAGTCTGAAACCTCAACAGAATGCAGAAAGCACTGGACGGCCGTTTCGTCCTATATTTGGGACTCATCAGCAGTGCGCATCCACTACCGAGAATTGAAACCCTGACAGTTAGGTTGTAAAGCGAACACCATACCAAGTGTTCTACGGGCCTCGGTGACGAAGAGGTAGCAAATCAGACTCAATAATGTATGGTGTTCGCTTGACAACCTAACTGTCAGGGTTTCAATTCTCGGTAGTGGATGCGCACTGCTGATGAGTCCCAAATATAGGATGAAACGGCCGTCCAGTGCTTTCTGCATTCTGTTGAGGTTTCAGACTCGATGAATTATATAATTATAATTATCAAATCCTCCTAATAATTTCTATCATATATATACATACATACATATATATATATATATATATATATATATATATATATATATATATATATATATATATATATATATATATATATATATATATATATAAAAACAGGTTTCATTAAATAATTTAAACATGTTCTACTTAGGACCCTTTCATATTCGCAGATAAATTCGCGGTTATTAAAAGACGAGAGGAAAACACCGCGTTGGCTCATATTTTATTTATTCCGAGTACTTTCGCCATAGCATAATGTCATCATCAAGGTATTGTTGATTATAGAGTAAGAACTTCGATTTCATGGTTGCGAAGGACAAAAATTGTCGTGGTCATCCGAAAATTACCATTTTTATATGTGGATTCAGGAACGCTGTGTCACGACTTGGGTGACGCGGCCACCGTTTAAGGGGACCTAAGTAGGTATGCTGTGGAAAAATTCCGGACTTGAGTAGTTGCTCGATAAAGGAAAACTATTAATGACAAGCGCTAACATTTAAAGACTATCCATTGTAAATATTTTAAAATGTTTGCGGAGTATTCGTAATTAATTTTACTGAGGTTTGGTTTTAGTTTTTTTCATATAAAGATCTTGAAACCAAACCTAATTAAAAAAATAATTTATCAATCTAACAGGTTTGATCTTTTATTAAGATAATTTTATCAGCATATTAGATATGGTTAAAAACCTTAGAATAATTTATGGCGTTCCGAATTCAAAGAGTACCGAGGCGTCCTTTCTAAGCTCCAATAAAACATATATATATATATATATATATATATATATATATATATATATATTTATATATATATATATATATATATACATATATATATATATATGTTTGTGTGTGTGAATGTGTACATTGTATGTGTTTGTGATTATGTACATGCGTGTGTGTCTGTGAATGTGTACTACGTGCATGCGTGGTCGTTTGTATGTGTTTTGCTAGCTTTCTAAAAAAAATATCATTTCACACTATGCAAGGCGATGAAGCCACTAAGACGCACGTGTTTAATGAAAGTGGAGGTAAACGTCGAGGGGAAAGAGGACATTAAAAGAACAGTATTCAAGGAGACAAAATATGACGATTGGCGTTGCATTTAAATTTATAGAATTCCGCAGGAAGAAAGAAATAATTACGCTTACACTTATCAATTTTATCAGTAAAATTATAAGACTTAGCGGCGCATCTGGCTCTGCGCTTAAATTCGTGAAATGTAGTTAGCATAGAGCAAATCTAGGTAGTTCGGTGATATCGCTAAAAAAAAGAGCATAGCATGATGAAAAAGACGCCAAACTTGACGAAAATAAAATTTTATCGTCTAAATGCTTATGTTATTATAAAGAGGAAAGACTAAAGATTTTATTTTAATTATTTTTAAAAAAATTTCCTTCTTTTTAGAACATTCTAAATTTTGATTAAAATAAACCTTGTTTCTCTTTGTATCACCGGAACTAGTAAAATAACATATACAATTTTTAGCACGTTTTTTTTTTTGTATGACACACATTAATTTGGAAAATCTTGCAAAAATAAAGATAATTGTCGGAAGTTAATGAAACTTTCAGAAACTATTCACAGATGATCGAAATTATTATAAATATCTTTTTTTTAATTACATTCATGGGAGAAATATATTTTTTTATATTTACTACCCCTCCATAACTAATTTTATGAAAACGCTAAAAATTCGACCTCATCGGGTTTAGTGATTACAATAGTTAAAAGCACAAGGATTTGAACAATGCAAATCATGTTTTTTTTTAATTGGAGCCCACGTACCTGAAAATCAGCTCTGAATTGTAACATACAAAACTCAATAAAGCAAAAATATTATTTAATTTCAAATGCTTTTATTTGCTTTTAGTTGTTTTTATGAATATGGACAATGTTTTCTGAAAGCAAGAAATTTTTTAGATGAAAAATAAATTTTTAAAACAATTATTTGTTATTTCTTTAATTATAATAGATTTTACATTTAAATTGTTAAAATAAAAAATTAGTTAAAAGCCACATCGGGTTTCCTAAGTGTCCTTATGAGATAGATCTTTTTTTTTAGCGCGTTGTAAATTGTATCATTCTGACTAAGCAGAAGATCCGCAGTAATTAAGAAATGTAATTTTGTGTTTATAATCGGGCTGTAATTATAAAGTACGGAAGACCAACCAGAATACAATTAAGTTGCGTTATTTGAGTTAAGCATTGTTCTCCGCTGTTAAGGGTTTTACTTTTGCGACAAACGTGTGGAGAAGTTAATTTGATTTTTCAATTTCAACTGAGAAGGGTACCTACAAGTATCAGTATCATCTTATGAAATTTATATGATTTTATTTTTATATTAATCTCAGTTATGACATTTTTCCGTAAATGAAATATCAAAATTAATAATAAAATGAATATGAAATACAAATAACACAGTAAAATGTAATAAGTGTACATAAAATCATAGTATTTTATGTACACTTCTTATAAAATTTCTTAAGAAAGGTACCTATAAATTAATTAGATACCTTTCTTATGAAATATGAAATTTAATGTCAGTCTTAACAGTCTTATTTTAATTTCTCTATAATATATTTTCCATAAAGCATCGTAAACGTAAATGTGAAAGCTAAGTACAATAAAAAAATAGCGCTCTAAAAGTTTTCCTTAAAAATAACGAGGTAAATAATTTGTTCACTTAAATCTAAATAACTTCACTTTTCGCCTTCCATAGAACAAATTATGATCATGTAAACCCTTCCATACGTCATTCAACACCTGTCAAGTGACACGAAAGGTTATGACCTGCGTTCTTTTATTTTCAAATTACATCTTTCGGCGCAGAATCTAAAGTCAAACTTGGTTCAAAATATTTTAAATAAACATTATAATTTTCTGATTTTCTTAAAATAAATTTTGAAAAAATGATAATTGATTTTTAAAAGAATTTCAAAGTGAGATTTTAATCTTTTTTATAAAATGGAAAAAAATGGATGCCATAATCGATTATCTGTCAATTTTGCTGACTCAAAAAAAAAAAAGATTTTAATGAAAATTTCGGACTTGCATGGAACGATTAAAAATGTAAAAAAAAAAATACTTTGATCTTTCCTCTTAATAATAACATGAACATTTAGACGATACAATTTTGTTTTCGTCAAGTTTGGCGTCTTTTTTATCATGCTATGCTCGTTTTTAGCGATCTCATGGAGGTACCTAAGTAAATCTAATCAGAAAATTTATGATGAGAGTATTTTTTTAGAAAAGAATTAAACTACGTTATGGCGATAAGAAAATCACTGCATCCGAGGTTCGAGGTCACGACCAATAATATTGCAGATTCTTCCTTGATCTGTCAAGAATCTTTCGATACAAAACAGAAGCACAAGACGAGCCTCAGTTAGGATTCTGAAATTGTTGCTGTGTGACACGCAACACGTTTATAGAATTATTCTGAATTTGTATATGCGTGTTGTTTATAGCATGCCTAAGTGCGAGTGCTTTTGTCTTCATGCCATCACGTTGTAATATTCCTATTTCTTGCTGCCACATATGATCCCGTACACTTACTATCTAATAACAGATTCTGGCTAAAATCCAAACCAGAATACGTAATGTTATTTGTTCTGACCTGGTATCCAGGTTTCAGTCAGTTTCCAACCTCCATGTAGCGTTCCCAATGCCTTTACTATAAATACTTCCATGGTAATAGTTCTGATGGACTCTTCGCTATGGTACCTAGACTTCATGAATTTAAGCGGAGTACTAGATTGGCGACAATGTCTCATTAATTAACACTTGAATTCCCTAGATGCAACCGTAAGTTCTATGCTAACAGTTTCTTCTCTTGCACATCTCGCTAGCTGAACTCTTTCCTGTCTAGTTGCGTTCCAGCCAAATTTGATCTTCAAAAATTTAAACGCAATATCAATTGTTATCTACTGCCTTCTTAATTGCTATTCTTTTAGTTCTCGATCGTTAATAATGTTTTTCCTTTTTCTTATTGTTTCACACTCATTAACCCCCTTGTGCCTTATGTCCTGCTTGGTGCGAAATGATTAAATCATTTAGTAGTAATTCAAAATATATTGTATTTGTAAAAAATTAAGAGGTTGTTTTAAAATCTTGGAAAGTACTATTTTAAATTGCAGAGAAGATATTTTTCTATAACCCTTTAAATTGTGTCAAGCTGTACTTAAGTGCGACCTCTGTGTCTTCTTTGTGTTTGATATTTAAGCGGAAATGGTGTAGATACTTTTTGTTTTTTTTTGATAGAGTTAAAATGGCAACTATTAGCTGGTCGAAACAAATATACATCTTTCAGATATAACAGGATTTTGATGTAGAACTTCAAAGTATTAATCGGTTTTAGTATCTCCTTTATTTACTTCTGGTTTTATATATGAACACATCTTTTTTTCTTCTTTTTCCTTTGAACGCTTTAGCATTTCTTACTAAAAGATGATGAGTCTTTTCTTGGGCCCTGGTCGCGAGAACGCACGTGATTTTAAGCGGAAGTTCTGAACGAAAAAGTAAAGCAAACTGGAAGTTCGTTAACATACGGTGATGAGTTTTATTTTCTTTTATCTATTTCCAGGCTGTGAATTTGATTACATTCGGTTTTAGTGGGTTTTATTTTTTAACCTTTCCCAATGTCACTTTTCATGGAAAGCACTTATATTTTGATCACCTTTCATTCGTAATTTTCATTCAATTTTTTTTTCCATTTGTTTTCTTACAATTCTTTTTATTAATTCTATTGTTAGTATTTTTTGTTTCATCCTATCTTTTGTACTGTATATATGTTTTTTTTTTATCTAAAAAAATATATTTTAACATTCATTTTCTTTCATTCTTTATTGTTTTCTTACACTCTCTCTTACTTTCTTTTCCTTTTCCTTATTTCATTTTTTTTCTTTTTTACTTTCTTTCTTTTCGGGTTTCCTATTTTCTTACTTTCTTTCGTTCTTTCTAATTTCGTTATTTTTTATTTTCTTTATTCTTTCTTATTTCTTCCCTCTTTCCATTATCCTCAACTTTTTTTGCTGTGCCGCTTTGCGTGTGTCCTACCGATCAGTGTGTCCTACCATATCGTTTGTATCCTAAATTATGTAACGTAAGGTGAAAATCAAAAACAGAAGGAGGGATGCCACTTATTGTATTATAAAATTTAAAATTAAAAAATATATATATATAAAAAGGAACTTGAATCTAGCACACAATACATTTAGTGTCGCTTTAGCGTGTGTCTTACCGATCAGTGTATCCGACCACCATATTTGTATCCTACATTCTCTAACGTAATGGGAAAAGCAAAGACGGAAGGAGGGAAGTCATTTATTGTTGTATCATAAAATTTTAAATAAAAAAATATATAAAATAAGAAATTTTACTAAAGAATCATAAAACAAGATATTTGAATCCTTTAAATTAGTGGTTCTCAACCTTTTTTTTTTTTTTTTTAACTATGGACCCATTTTATCTTCTTTTTTTCTTGTTGGATCCTTTAATATCTATTTGATATAAGACAACAATATTTTATTTATCACTAATAAAAGATTTGAGGTTTTAATACTAAAAAAATATATAATTAAGCTGTAAAGTGTAACCTGGATATAAGAGAGTTGTCGGGACCGGAGACGAAGTCTCTTATATCCGGGTTTCTCTTATATTCGGGTTTGGTCTATTATATATACATTAACACAGGCTCTACTTTGGGACCAGAGAAAATCTCGCTTATATCCGAGTTGCTCTTATATCCGGGTCTCTTATATCCGGGTTACACTGTATTTTTAAATGAAAAATAATTTAATGTAAATAAATTATATTACAATACTACTACTATTACTACAACTACTACTACTACTACTACTAATAATAATAATAATAATAACAATAATATTATTATTATTATTATTATTAATAATTTTATTATTAATATTATTATTATTATTATTATTATTATTATAACAAAATAAGTGCCTCCTTATTGATATGGCAGTCCCTGCAGACTGCAATGTATCTTTGAAGATATTCGATAAACTGTCAAAATACAAGTACCTTGAAATAGAAATCTCAAAAATGTGGCACATGGGAACATCAATAATTCCTGTTGTAGTTGGAGTCCTTGGACTAGTTGGAAAAGATTCCAGTAGGCTGATTGAAGGGATACCTGGAAGTCCATGCCTCAGAGAGATACAAAAAATTGTTCTGACAAGTACAGCCCACACTTTACGAAGAGCTTTATCTATGTAATTATTTTTTTATTTTATTTTATTTTTCTTGCAGTGGAAAGTGTCATGATGCCATTTCTAACCTTAGGTCCCTGGGCGGAAAGAAATGTGTAAACGCCAGATATCAAAGGAAATAAAAATAATAATAATAATAATAATTTTTATTGACCAATATCTTGCATTACAATATTACAATGTTTCTTCCATGGTCAAGCCGATGGGGAGCAGAGCTCTTCAGCCAACTGAATTCACTACAGCATTTATTTATGCACACTGGTTAACAATATTAATAAACCAATTTAAATGAAGTGTGTTATTAGAACAAAATAGAAAGGCATATTTATTCAATGAAATATTTGTGGTTGATGCTGATCAGCGAGTTTCTTTAATCTGGTTCCATCGATGTTAATGATAATCGAAGATCACCTTTTTTCACAATGTCAAGTCTACTGCGAACTTTTGATAACAAAACCACTAAATCGCGATTCAACAAAATAATATGTTGGAAAAGCATTAACGTAGACCTGTGCTTTATCCCAGAGCAAAGAGTACTTTGCAGCAACATCATTTGTTTTCCATATATTGTAAGATGAATTTAATATATATATATATATATTTCGTATACAGTGTAACCCGGATATAAGAGAGTTGTCGGGACCGGAAACGAAGTCACTTATATCCGGGTTTGGTCTATTATATATATACACATTAACACAAGCTCTAATTTGGGACCAGAGAAATCTCTCTTATATCCGGGTTTTTCTTATATCCGGGTCTCTTATATCCGGGTTACACTGTATAAATATATATATATATATTTCATATATATATATATATTTCATATATATATATTTAATAGATATATATATATTTCATATATATATATTTAATAGATATATATATATTTCATATATATATATATATTTAATATATATATATATATTTCACATATATATATATATATATTTCACATATAGTTATATATATATATATATATATATATATATATATATATATTTCAATATAGTGTTAATTAGAGTTAATTAGAGTAGGAATTGAATTTTAATAATAAAAACTATTCTGAGTTGGATTTCTTCATGGACCACCAAAATATCATTGTGGATCCCAGATTTATTATATTTTGTCCGTGGACCCACAGAAATAGTACATGGACCACTAGGGCCAATGTGAACCTCGACTGAGAACCCTCCTTTAAATAAAAACATTCTGAATGTCTTTTAAAATATCGAGAAAAAAGTCGGGACAATGCTTTAATAATGTAGGGTACAAATCTGGCAGTAGAATACACGCCGAAGAAGAAACCGATCGGTAGGACACACGCTAAAGAGGCACATTTTTTTTGTTTTATTAAATTTGAGCCGATACAAGTCTCGAAAGCCACTCAACATAAAAGTTGAAATGTTAATCATGAACGAGTTGTGTGATATGAAAGAAAGAGAACGTAATAGGAAGTCCATATGAGGATAAGGAGGGTATATGACGATTGACCTTTCTGTTGAAGAGTTCAGGATTAAAGTGTTAAGGGAAGTACCTACGCGGGATTCTGTTCCTCGAAGTAACAGTCCTTAAGGGAAACTGACTAAAGCTTCTCTCTTACATTCTGAACACAGAGGAGTAAAATGGAAATCGACCCCATCAATGTCGCATCGTCTGTCCAAGCTGTAAAGGTCTGAACTGGCGGAAACTAAAGCATGGAGCTCATCTGAACATTTGCCAAAGAAATAGCGACATAGCAGCAATAGGCATTTACCATTGTTTACCCTCTGTGGGAATTCACAGGTAATAAAGAAAAAATCCGTGGAAAATCATAATCCCTTGTATAAATATATGTATAGAAAATATCAGTGATTTCCTGTTATCATCTCCCATGTTTAGAATTCAGAGTTCTCTTTCTGAATACTACCCAAAGCTATAGAGCCCTTTCTACTGATATTTAACCTATAATTAGTAGAAAGAGAACATACGTAGGGATAGATTTCCCAAAAGTAATTGTGTGAAAATGAACGCAACGGGTGTATATCTGTTAAACGAATAAATCAAAGTGTTAGATGATTGGAAAGGAGATAGCTTTAGACTTATCTTACAAGTGGTTTGGGATCTATTTTATTCGAGATTGTAACGAAGAAAGATCGCGCACAAAATTGACAGTTGGAATAATGATTTTTATTGTTTCATTTTTATTATTTTTCTCCAGAAAAAAAAGACAATGATAAATTGTAATCATATAGAGCGTGGATCTTTCTCGCGCCTACCACACAAATCAACCCACGGTATGTCTCGATTATCATTCACGTCGGTTTGCACAGAAACTAGGTAAGCTGTAAGTTCACAAGAATATGGAAGTTAAAATTAACGCCGCTGAGAGAAATGCAATCTCGAATGCTGTTTTCACTAATTTGGTTATTTATTCAATGGTCGATTTTCGAGTCGGTTGTAGCATTCTCTCAAGCTGTATGTAGGTGCCATTTAGGTCTCTTCGACTCTTCATTTTTATTTCCACAGAACGACTGTTACCGGTGTAACTGTTTGTACGGTCGGATCTTCACTCTTCTCGCTCTACCTAGGTCTCTGCCTATACAAGACTGCGATTGGAACGGACTTCCGTCCAAGTAGCACTTGTTCCCGAAAGTTTTCGCCAATCTATTTATTTTCTTTTCTTTTGGTCGGTTAGTAGCCACTCTTAGTTCGTAGATTTTAATGCTCTTCATAAAAAACATTTAAAAAAACCCACCAGAGACTTCAGAAACAGATAGAATCATTTTGGGGCACACATGACTTAATTTGTGTTCTAACCCATCCATGTGGTGACTGGCTTACCGTTGTTTATCCCTGTCTCATAATGAGGAAAGCTTTAAGATTGAATACCTTCCACATATTAGTGATTGGCTGTATTAGCATGCTTGCCATTGCTCTTAGCTTCCGGTCTATATCAGACTTAGATGTCTCTTTCTAGATCCCCAGCTTTTGTTGACCTAGATTTCACGCCATCTACCAATTTGTTAACACCAAACTTCTGATTGTAATCTAAACACCTCATTTTCCTGGTCGTTAATCTTCCTTTGATACAATATATTCGAAATAAATGGAGAAAATGAAGCCAACGACAAAGCTAAAAGTGACGCTGTGTTCGTTGTGATAAATACAGCAGGGTAGCCTGGAGATATTTGTCGAAATTTCACGGCTGGACTACTAAGATATTTTGGTGGACTCACCTGTAAAATATTAGATAACATCTCTCGTGTGAAAATGTCTGCCAGACAGAAAATAACAGTGTCAGTTTATGGGAGCGGTACGTTTTCCCGTAAGACGTCTGTGAGGAGGACCAGACGAAGAAACAGAATTTATCGATTAGGTTTTCGACAAGGTTAATTCGGAAGTTCAACGGCATACGATATTTGAATGATATATCTAAAGATGTCAGGAGGCAACATAAGAACGATTCAATATTTTCGGCTATATCAGAAGGGTCCATTACATAGGAACGTGAAAGTTTTCCATCTCTGAGTAGTGACCTGATATGATGAC
>OZ038490.1:97281085-97301085 GCA_964036315.1 Acanthosepion esculentum | reverse complement strand
TATATATATATATATAATGTTGAAAGACAAATTGAAACGTCTCAACTTTGATCTGAAAACCTTGGAAGCCCAAGCATCAAACCGAAACGAGTGGCGTAAGACATGTTTCATTAAGTTAAAGAGTTTTGAAGACAGTGGGACTGAAGCACCGTGACCAGCTTCGTCAAGCTCTGAAGCAGAGATGCCATCAAAATCCTGCTTTAACAAAATTTATCTGCCAGCGTGGCTTTATCCCCTCGCAGCCTGGATGGGGTACTATCACACTTAAGGATATATGTGTGTGTGAGAGTAGAGGACTATATATATGTAATCCACATACACACACACATATATATATATATATATATATATATATATATATATATATATATATATATATATATATATATGTGCGGACGTTAATTAAAATTCCATTCGGCTATAAATTATTTCATGAGAATATGCAAATATTCATCTCTTCAGACCAAAGTTTGTTTTTTTTATAAATGGAGTCAATTTGTGCCGACAAAAGGAAAGAAAGCGAAGAATTATATGAAAAGAGGAAGAAAAAAAAATTTCAATATAAGGCTTTAAAAAAATGTGTGGGGTGAAGATAGAAAGAGGGGGAGGGTAAGAGAGAGAAGGAAAGATTGAGAGATGAAAGGAAAGAAAAGAAAGGGAAAAAAGGAAGAATTAAACATGAGCCAATAGGTTGACCTAGAAATGATTTTTTCTTTACGGGCTAAACAAGTTAAAATACAGGGATCAGACTTAAAATAAATACAGTCAACTGTTTATTATTTATGTCCTTTTATCAGCTTCATCGCATTATAATCATCACAAGTTCAAATTAATAATAATAATAATAACGTTGACATCAATAAAATAAAGAAAGTTTAATAAACTAAAATTGTAATATATAAAAATTATAAAAAATATAAAAAAACTATTAATTAAATAATTAAATAAATTAAGATGTAAATAAAGAATAAAGTTAAAGAACTAAAAATAAGTACAGTGTAACCCGGATATAAGAGAGTAGTCGGGAGAAGAAGTATCTTATATCCGGGTTTGGTCTATTTTGTTTAGGTAAGTATGGCTTTAATTTGGGACCAGATATAATCACTCTTATATCCGGATTTCTCTTATATCAGGGTTACACTGTATATATACATATACACATGCACACATACATATATAGATATACATACATACACACATACACACACAGACACACATATATAATGTAGGAATTAATTTTATAATAGTCAGGTTGGTCAGTGATATATGCAGTGTTTTCAACAAAATTAACTTTGAAATTTCAACTCGGAATACATTTTATTCATCAAAAAAACATTTGCGACCTACACATTTTTGTCATAAAGATAGAAATATATTTATTCCGGTAACATAGAACTTTTCAAGCGTCCTGGATATGACGACAAACTACATCCGGTAGGAAGGCCGTGGGAGGTTTTGAGGCGATTGGAGCCACCTCTTAATTGCTGTTGTTCTCAGGTCTAAACTGACACAGTGTGATAGCAGCTGTTAGTTTCCTCACTGGGTTAAAACCATGAAAATATGACAATACATTCGTTGGGGATGTGCGGTATGAACTAGGATTTTGCTTGAGTGTTAGAATTTATCAGAAGGATTTTTTATCAGGTTGCGTGATCTGTTCATGCATCCACAACAATAAATATTTTACAATATAAAATAAGACAAAAACATGAATGCAATTCAAACAAACAAATACATTTATGTACAATTTAAAGATTATTTACAAAATGTTGCTTCAAGGTATTTTATGTCTCGTGTTGGTTAGTGGACGAAGGTTTGCTTATTTTTTGGTGTGTTGGTATGTTTGCATTACAGTCGACAAGGAATTAGAATTAATGTTTAAACAATGTTATTTTATGTTCGTTTCGTTTTGTACTGTTTAGAATGAAGTTAGCAAAAGTAGTCTACCTTTAACTGTAGATATGTGTTATGTTCGATAATACTTTTTTACTTAAGTTATAGTGAGTGTTGAATAATCACTTTGGATGAGTAAAGTCTCGTAAGTTGAAATTCGTTGTAATCACAGAGTAATTTTTGAGTCGAGTTTGTGAATGAGTCAGTTGTGTTCTTTTCGCGCGGGAAAAATACAATCGCATGTTGCGTGGATTCGATCAGCGTTTCTCTGTTTGCTGTACTGACTAACTTGGTCAGTTGAAAATCTTCCTTATATAAGGATGTAGGTGTGAAAATCGGCTCAAGTTGGTTTTGGCGCAATTTAACTTCTCCACATGAAGCTTCTGAATTATCACGCTGCGAGCCAATACAATTTTCTGTTTAGCACAATAAGGTTTTGATTGGTTAAGTTGATTCACGTAGGCGTGCAAAATGGAATGTTCTTGTTGCTAGGGAGATAAGGTAAATGGACGAGTCCACACATTAGAAAAATTACCAGCAATAGATTTTCATAGTAAAATATATTACCCGGAATATTATTGAAAGGAAAAATAAATAACTACAATATATTTTTGGAAAAAAAAAAAAACGTAGTAAAGCCACAAGAAAATAAAATTTCTGCATCAAATGACTTACAAGGAGTTGATATGTAGTTAAAGAAACAAACCAAACTAATCGAAACAAATTCTTCAAAGACATTTTTGCGACTGTTTGGATGTAGAAAATTATATTATGTAGAGGTGACAAGACTTTCGGACCATCCTGAACATTACACTTTACAACACAATTAAGAAATGGGTCATGTTTTGTGAACAACAAACCAAGAGTACACTTTTGAACGACGATTTATTTTCATTTAATTTGTTCGGAAAAAGTTTTTTCAAGTTTATTCGACCTTCTAGTTCTTTTCAAAGGTTTGCAATATTTCCCAATATTTATATCTCGCTCTCTTGTATGCTCTCGAATAGAGTGGAATTTGCATTCAGTTCATCGTCGCTATTAGCTGGACATCCGTGACTACCCTTAAAACTTAGAGGGAAATCACTACGATGACATTTGTTAACAGACAGCGACATCTATCGGGCAGATGAAATTTAAATTTTGATTATTGAATTATTCCAAAATTTTTACACATCTCCGCATAGCTACTAATGTCAACAACTGAGCACAAATAGTTATTAATTAAAAAAATTAGTAATTAATGTATATTATTATCTATAACTACATATAGAAGAACGTCGTTTATGATGAAAGTTAAAAAATAACCATAAATACAATAGAAAATGCGTATATTGTCGAAAAACCATTTTTCCACAATATAGTTATCTGTGCTATGTTATAATGCTTATTACCTAAACTATAATACTGAATAATTTTTTAAAAACGTTAATATATATTTAATCACATCTCCCTAATAGCCGTCGCAATCTATAAACCAAAACTGTGCATTCATGAACCCTAGAACACTACCCATCAATTAAAGTTACACCACTACTAACCATGGGTATATTATACCCGATTTTGAAAATATAAAAAAAAAATTAAATATAAATCTTTATTTGAAATATTTTACATGCAGGCACTTCAAACTTTGTATGTTGAGATAACATTAATAGGAACTGAAAAACATATTATTTAGGTAAGAAAATCAGGTACTGAAGATTGTAATTAAGAGTAGGAAAATTTGCACTGGGTATTATATACCCATGGTTAGTAATCTAGGGTAAACATTTCTTTGGTTCGACATTTTATTAATCATTTCTAGCCGTATGTGCGGCGTTGAGGTACCGCTTATAACAAGAGAAATACGTTTGGTGAAAATCCAATTTCAATAACTTAACAGTTGCATAGGATTTATCACTGGGGAAAAATACTCGACTCATTCTATCGCTGAAGAGAGTACCTGACTTCTGTCATGTTCCATCGTTACAAAAATCAGGTTAGACCAATGATTCCCAATGTGGGGCGCATGCCTCCACCTGTAGGGGCATGGGAATATTTCGGTGGGGCTAGCGTAGTATGTGCAACCTTCGACTTATATTACCAGCAGAATAAGGGGTGGGGGCAATTCGAGAATGAGTTATTAACAGGGAATTGTATTTCTAGTCAGTCTGAGTGAGAGGGTTAATGTCAGTGCGTGTTTAGACATACGATGCATAGAGAGTAGTAATACATAACAAAATATTTTGTACGAATGTATGTAAATGTGTAATTGGCATACATGTAAAAATTAAATATTGCGTTCAACAGAATTTTAGAAATACCAAAGTGAGGCATGGCCCCAAATCGGTTGGGAACCACTGGATTAGACCAAAAAAGAACTGCTCTCAAATCTTGGCTGAAAAATGCCAAATCCGCTCTTTCCAAACTTGACAGAGTTCAAAATTGTTTGCAGGGCTTTGTAGTGGATGGTTTATTTTACACTCTACAGAATTTTTCCCCACAGACGCAAAATTACAAACCTATCTTACTGTATCGCAATTTCCAAAGCAACTGTTCAGATGAACTCTATTATATTCCTTAAGTTTCCCCCTTGACACCTACGACTCATCATGCTATATTCCCGGAATGTAATCTTCAACATTTCTCCCATATTTAATTTGTATGGAAGAAGTCCAACCCGTGATCTGCTACTTTGTTTGAACAACTCCCACCTGGCTGCCTCCCAGAATACAACACTCTTAATCTCTTAATATGAAGAGTCAATCGCCATCTATCCTCCTTATCCATATAGCATACGCTTCCTTTTACATTTATCTTACATTCATTCTAACTTTAGTGACTCTTGAGCTATAAATTGCACAATTTTAGTATAAAAACATTCAAAGATGTCAGAATATAGAGAGTAACCCGGATATAAGAGAGTTATCTCTTATATCCGAGGTTTGGTCTAATTTGTTTAGGAAGTATGGCTCTAATTTGGGACCAGAGAAAATTTCTCTTATATCAGGGTTTATCTTATATTCGGGTCTCTTATATCCGGATTACACTGTATATAAAACTGGATTAAACAGAGTGAAGTTTAATGTTTTCGTATTCCGTGATGGTATTCTATTAATTTTGTTTTGTTTTTATACTAATTAGTTTTTAATTATTACATTATTTTTTGCCTTTCTGCAATTATTTTGTGTACATCTATTTTCCTTATATGTGTAGGTATTGCTGGGTAGTGAATTAATTTTATAAATATATGTGCACCTATTCATAATAACAATTCCACCTTCTTTGCCAGAGGAAATGATATAAATTTCCTTATATTTTTTTTTATAACTTTCATAGTGCATTTACGTGTCTTTGTGGTAGACTTCTTTCATTGTTAGTTTCTCGAGTGGCATTAATTATTCCTTGAATGGAGCCTTTGGTAAATTCTGTGTCAATGTGTCTACGATGTTTAACAATAGTGTCAACTACCCCACCTTTATGAATCTCGTTGGTGAATTTTCAATCACAACTGAGTCCTTCCAGATCGGTATTGGATAGATTTATATTAGACGGATTTTCTAGGAAAAAATAAAAATAAAAAGTAAATAAATAAAATAAAATAAATACGAAATTAACTAGAATATATGACGCGTTCGGCGGAGGAGGGACTTTTTTCACTGCAAATTAATATATATAATTATTGGGTATTATTATATTCCCAAGAATTTTACAAAGAATTATAGCCGCATACACTATATTCCAAACTCAGTTTAGGTTTATAGTTCGTAGATTTTTCTGTGGAATATGATTAAATTATTGTTAAATAAATATAGTGAAATCTTTAAGGTTGTTTTTTGTCAAAAGCATTTTATTTTTGGTTGTATATTAATTTAAATATTCCTTTTAACAGGCTTTATTTTTTAAATGGGATACGATGATTCTAAATTTCAGAATTTTGCTATTGCCCATGAAAATGACTGGAAGAAAGCGATCTAAAAACAACAATGGAAAAGAGAGGTGACAAAGGGTAAACGAAATAGCTCAAGTTTTTTCAACTTAGGGAACTTAGCATTGCAGTCAAAGTATTCGAAAATGTTGTAAATAACAAAGGAAAAAATGAAAAATACCAAACAACAAATCGAATATAGCTTCAAAATTTGTATTATTTTTATTTATTTGTTATGCAACTAAATAAATAATTGTCAACAGTGTTACCGTTAGACTTGATATTTCCTATAATAAATTCTTAATAAATATTATTATTGTTATTATTTTACTTAAATGTAAGGTAGTCCTACGTTTGCAATACCTTATGGCTAACCATGAAAAGAAATGTTGATAAAACCTTTAAGGGCGTATTGACACAAAATTATCAAATGTCGAATACGCCCCTCCTCCGCCGAACGCGTCATATACCGAAATAAATGCATACAAAAATAAAAATAAGAATAGAATTTAAAATTTCATCGTCCATTTTCCTCGTTTTCTATCTGTACATAATTATAACCAGCGGTTGTGTTTCCATATTCCTTCTCTCCTTTGTACGCATGTGCAGTCACATCACCAGAAACATTACTTTAGTCCAATCAATTACTCCAGAAAATAATTGCGTCACACAAAAACTTTTTTTCCACTTTGTCGTTTATTTTCCAATCATTGTTCTGGGATATAAAAAAAAAATATATACGGAGTTGCTTAGGTCATTGACGACATTTGTATAAATTTATTAAAAATCGCGTAAGTCACTAAAGAAAAAAATTTTTTTTGAAAAAAAGAATCTCTTCTTGACGCATTTACTGAATGAATCCACCCTTAGTATAGAAGACTGTCCTGGGTATGACGATAGACTACATCCACGTCCTAGGTAAGACGATAAAATATGTCCAATAGCAAGGCCTCTGATCAGGAGGTTTTGAGGAGCGTGGAACCACCTCTTAATTGCCGTCGTTCCCAGATTCACCTGACCCGGGGTGGTAGCACCTGTTAGGTTCCCAGCTATGGGCAAATAGTTGACACCCAAACCTGTGTATAAATAGGTTTTAATACCAGGAATACTTTGTAATAAAAAAAATATTGCCAGCAATAATTTTTTAAGGAAAATGTATTATCAGAAATACTTTAAGAAAAAAGGACCAGCAATACAAACAGTTATACATTCTTTGAAAAAAATATGACCAGCTATAGATTTCTTCAAGGAAAAATATTCCCAGTAATAGATTTTTGAAGAGAAACATAGTACCAGCAATAAAAAATTTTGTCGGCATTAAATAAACTCATTGAGGTTGATATACCGTAAAACAAGCCAAAATAAAACCTTAGTATTGAAGATTGCTTCAATACCAGGTTGCAAATGTTGACATACACGTCTCAGATTATCTTTATCTATTTTGCACATTGTACTAGTTATAGCAGACTTAATCGATTTTATAGTGTTTTCGATTACGTCCCATACGTAGTAGTCCAACTGATGTAGTTTTGGAAAGCTCAGAAGCCATTTGTTTGAAGTGACCTGATGGTCAAGATTGTAACACATCTATTCTTGAGTTGTCATGCCCGTATAAAACTGAGCAGTGCCTTGTTGAGTGGTGTATGGTGTTCTTTTGCTAACGGTCTCTATCGAATGTGTCACATTTCCCCCCCAAAACTTTCTTATTGTCACCAACATTGACCATCGAGCCGCGAGGAAAGAAGTGGGGAGGGACGACAACTCCCTGATTGCTTACGACTCCTTCAACCATCACAGTTGTCGGGAGCTTTATGTGCATGCCAGTTGGAACATCCTTAGGGCTTCCGCATAATTATTTGTCATTCCATTTGTTGGCCTTTCGATCGTTATCAAGGTATTTCTCATCAGAGAAAAACAAAAGTATTAGTTTCTAAATGTTTCAACTTCCACAACAAGCGATATACGAGGATCACATGGTTATCGTTTGGCTCATTCCAGCTAAATCCATCTATGGTCATCTAGATTTTTAACCATTTGTTAACATTCATGAGAAGAGATTATCCCGAAATCTTCAGCATGTTATCTCGTGTGAAACAGATTTTACGCCAATTTGAAGATTTTCAAGATATTGAAAATATTAAAAACATTGAATGTTCTTGTAGTTTGGAGACCTCTCACTGACAGCATCTTTCATTAGTTGTCTTTGGAACTCTTTTGACTTCATTACACACATTGACCTCCTGTTATCCAGAAATGCAGCCGGCGGGGATCTGTTTTATTGGTTTTGTGAAGTACTTGATATGCAATACATGATGAGAGAAGATGAGGTGTGGTTTGCACGTGTGTTCCTGTAGTTGCAGAAAGCTGAAATTCAGGATTTTATGCGTAAAAGAAAGCTTTTGCCTATTCTAAAAAAAAAAAAAATCAGTTAACACTTTTGAGCTGATCGAAATTGAGACGCTCCTAATGGTTGTGATGGAGAAAAAAGAGTCGCAAAGGCAAGCAATGTAAAATACTTTCAGTGAGAAGTCTAAAAAGCAAAATAATTACATGCTTACAAAATTCACAATATATTCATAATGTTCAGATTGGCATTAAATCTCTTTGAAATGAGGTATCATGCTAAAAGTTTCAAGACGAACTCCTCTGATGAATGTTACCATGTAAGTTCCAGGAAATCTGGGGTACTTCAGGATGGACCCTTGTTAAATCAGGCTTTTGTCTTTGTAGACATAGATTAACCTTTCCGCTTCACATATGAAATGTCCCGAAGCTCCTCATGCGCAATTCTTTCGACAGCGTGCCTTGAAACCTGGATCTCCTTAGCAATGGCGTTCATTGACTCTCTGGAATTGTTCTCGATAATCTTCTGCACCATTCGTACAAACGTGCGTGGTCTGATGCTATTCAGAAACTTAGCAGGTGTGTTACACTTGCCTACTACTAAAGAACCCTCGTCAACGGCTTCCACCTCTTTAATGTTTGTTAGTTTCTTTAGCGGTATATCAACTCCTTATAGGTCATATAATACCGAAATATAATTTTCTTGGGACCATTAGTAGTTTCAATTACTAAAATGTATTGCTGCTAAATTTATTTTACAAAAATGTATTGTATTGCTGGTAATTCTTTTACTTTGAAAAAGTATTGCTGGTATTTTTACTATATTTTCTTAATACTTTCTTACTGTTTTGACTCCGGTTTGTCGTTAATTATTTACCCATAGCTGGGACCCTAACATGTGCTACCACCCAGGGTCAGGGTGGACCTGGGAACAAAAGAAATTAAGAGGCGGTTCCATACTCATCATAACCTCCCAATCAGTGGCCTTGCTGCCGGATGTAGTTTATCGTAATTCCCACGACGGTCCACCTATTTAAGAAATTTGACATTGGTCAGGAATCGAACATGCTCTGTCTTTGAGGCAGCGATTACAATGTGTATTTACATTTTCTGAGATTAATATTTTTCATCATTTATCTGAAAAGTATTGGTCATCAGAACAAATTAGAAAAAATTTTCCAGCGTTTAAAAATGATTCCTCAAAGAATTAAGCAACTCTGTAAATCATCTTTTTTCAAATTCACGTAAGAAATAAGACAGATAATGAATTTGAACAGAAGAAAATACATTGAAAATTCTCTACCTAAATTTTCCAGTCGGCCTCATATACAATATTATAAATCATCGTTAAAACAGTAGTAGCACAATGCAGCATACGAACTAAGAGACACAATAAAACACAGATCTACGAGGAGGGGGCTAGATTTACAATCAAGCAGGCTTCATTGGTTTCTGGACGCATCTGATAAGGATCATTGTTATTGAAAGACTGGAAGACAATATTAGAAAGAAAGAAAGAAAGAAAGAAAGAAAAGGTGACTGGAAGGTGCTATTAGAAAGAATAAGGAAAGAAAGGATGACAAGGGGGTGATATTAGAAAGAAAGAAAGAATGCACAGAAGGTGATATTAGAATGAATAAGGGAAAGGAAGAAGAATATGAGGGTGTTATTAGAAACAAAAAAAAGAAAGATAAAATAAAGCAAGATAGAAAGAAAGCCAGGAAATTAATATGAGAAAGAATAAAGAAAGAAATAAGGACAGGGGGTTGTTATTAGAAAGAAAGAAAGAAAGAAAGAATGAACAGAAAATGTTCTGGTACGGTATCGGTTATCTACATCTCTAACTGTCTCGGCGAGCCGTGTTCAAAATCTCTCTCATCTGTTACGTCCACTAATATTATTCATCTAAAGAAAGGCATGAATCCATCTCTTTTATTCGTACCTCCACTAAGGATAAAAGAGCAAGACAGTTCGGGGATCTCTTTCTTCTTGTGTGAAATCCAGTCTAGAAGAACGACTACTAAGTTCACTTATCGTCTGGTTCACACTCCTCCCCGGTCTTTTGAACAGGGTAGATGTTTTCGCGCTGTTTCCTGTTTAGGAGTGGGTTTTCGATTCCTTCTAAAGCCTTCTCATTCTCTTTCACTCTCAGTGGCTACTTACGTCTTAGGGACATCATTGCCTTGCTTAGGACGAATTGATTGAAAAAAATTCAAAATCGTGAAGAAGTCAATGGGATAACGCACTACCATATTTCCGAAGAGGTCATGGTAATTCACTGTTAATAAAGGCATCGAATTTCTAGAGTGCCTATGCTCCCTGACGCCCAGAAGGATCATAGCATTAGAAACATATTTTTCAGTTGTATAGAAGAGTGACACTATTTATTGCAGACACAGAAAGAAAACTCCAGAAAATCCTAGGCAAAGTATTACAGGAAAATGAGAAAAAAAGGAGTTACCATAAGTTGTAAGAAGACGGAATGTATGGGTTTCAATCTATCTATATATAAAATTCTGTGACTTCCGCTAGTCCGTCAGTCCATCTCACCCTCTAAAATAATCATACATTGACCGATCGAAACACAGTTTTGGGCAGAATTGCAAAGAAGTAAGGATTACAAAGTACAGTTGGTTTAACTAGGGTGCATAGCTTAATCAAATAAATTTTCATTATTTTTTTGTAATAATATTTTATTATTTAACATACAAAATACTCCCATTACTTAAAAAAACAAATTGATTAAAATAACAAATATTTATTTAATAAGAATTTATTCTTCGCTGTTAAAAAAGAAAAGAAATAATTTTTTTTTTAAATATTGTTTACCATGATGTCCTATAAAATAAAATTAAAGAAATTATTAGTAGATTTTTTGTCAAAGTATTTCTCCAGAAAATCATCGTCAAATTTCGTGGATTGGTTTCCGAAATTGACGGAAACGTTCAGTTTGTAAATCACGACAAAAAATGCTAGCGATACTTTCAACAATAATACTGTGAGGATTTCAACACGCGTTAAATTGTTGCAAAAAAAAAAATTCTCGTAAGACAAAATCCAAGGTAGCGAATTAAGAATTAAAAATGTCAAAATCAAACTTCATAACTCTAAATAAATTGGAATTGTTTCAACAGAAGACGGACAATGTGAGACTGAAATCCGAAGGTGTATTGTAATAGGAGAAGATAACTTCCAAAAATGAACAAAGCATAATGAAGACACATGAAGATTTCATTAGAATCAAAGGAAGAGTGCTGATCTGCGATTGTAATATCAATCCTTCAACATGGCAGCTTCCTCACAGATGAAGAGAAGTCGTGAAGGAACAGAGATGTGGTTCTACAAAGGAATGCTGAGAATACATTTCTGGATGCGCGTGAGCGAGGACGTTTTAAAGAAAATGGAAACAAGAATGGCAATTATTGTTTCAAATCAATAAGATAAAATTTTGCATGCATAATGAGAAAAAAATGACACTCGCAGGACACAGCAAATGTAAGAGAAACACATTGAAACAAAAAGAAACTTAACTAACGAGCAAATTGATATCGGAACAGGGAGGGAGAAAAATAGTAAAAAGACAATCTTCTAAGAGCACCAAAGAACAAGACGTTGCGGAGAGCTATGATCATCCAATTCTGGATGGGTCTCGGCACGTATTATATTATATATATATATATATATATATATATATATATATATATATATATATATATATATGTATGTATGTATGTATATTCACACATGTTTCATTAAATAATATAGGCAAGTGTTGTCTATTTATTTTACATAAAATAAATAGACAACACTTGTCTATATTATTTAATGAAACGTGTATGAATGAAAAGATGCTGCCTAAATACACACAATAAAAATATATATATATATATATATATATATATATATATATATATATATATATATATATATAAAGTTGTAGCGTCTCTCTGTTTTTTTTATATAGAACTCCTCGTAGGGTTTTGAAGATAGATGGTTATGGGGAACCATATATATTCTGAAACTACGTTACCCTGGGTACGTGGATAAGTATATTTCGTTTTGATCAATGGGAGTCCGCGGGGAGCACAACTCTGCCCCACTGAAAATTATTTTCCCTTTGATTTAAATTAAATTTTAATTTGAACAAGGGAATGACTCCTATCTAAAATATAGACGGAGAAAACCAGAAGATGGAGGGCATATCGGCAAGATCAAAGGGGCACAAATTGCCGTATTGTTTTTTTCCCCTCTGATTTAAATTAATTTAAAATTTGAACAAGGGTATAACTGGTACATTACTTGTGTAAATATATTTCATTTTGATCGGGGGGGGGGAAACAAATCCTCACTGAAAAAAGATTTCCCTTTGATTTAAATTAAATCGAAATTTGAACAAGTGAACGGACCCTATCCACAATATAGAAGGAAAAAATCAGAAGATAGAGGTCACATTGTCACGATCAATATGAGACAATATGGATGTCAAGTTGAGCATGAAATCACCAATCAGTGTTTAGTGTCTTACAATACATTTGTTGCGACAATTCAACTGTCACATCAATGTTGAAATCTGCTCATCAATTCATTCAGTCAAGTATTGCATCAATTACATATCAAAGGATTCAGATCAAACACAATAACTCCACTAAAAAATTTTCCCTGTGATTAAAATTTAATTTAAATTTGAACAGAGGAATGAATCCTATCCAAAATATAGAAGGAGAAAGCCAGAATATGGAGGTCACGTCGGCAATATCATTGAGCAATACTGAAAAGAATCATTTTTCTTCACAAATTATAACAATGATTTGAAGTCAATCATCATTTCCTCACAAAAAATAGCGTAACACGCAGCAAGGCGCGGGTAATTCGGCTAGTATAATAAGAAGAATGTAAGTCAAAGCTAGTTTGTCATTTTTAGAAATGATATATATGTGTCACTTTCTAAGACACACGCTTTCCGAATAAAAGGGATTGGAACGATCGGTGGGGGAAAAAAGACTTGTTTGATCTTGACTCTCTGGGGAGATACGGAAGCTGTAACATAGGCAGTACACATTTAGCTCGACCCTATATTAAAAGAAAAAACAATTCTATCACATGAAATAAGTCATTGAACGACCTATAAACTACGGCATACATAAGAAGAAAGGTTAAGATAAGAACGTTTAAGACGCCCACAGAAAGTAATTGCTAAATACAGACATACCTCTCATGGACGTGCTAATATGAGGAAGGGGAGGTCCGTTTACCCTAGAAAACTAACCATAGGTATGTATTACCCAGCGCAAATTTTCCTATTTTTAATTACAATTTTCAGTACTTGATTTTCTTACTTAAATAATGTTTTTGAGTTCTTATTAATATTAACTCAAAGTACAACGTTTGAAGTACCTGCATGTAAAATATTTCAAATAAAGATTTATATTTAATATTTTTTTGATATTTTCAAAATCGTGTATGATATACCCATGGTTAGTAGTGGTGTAACTTTAACTGATGGTTAGTGTTCTAGGGTTAATGTGGATTGTCCGGAGATGGTAATGGTCTATTTATGAGTTATAAAACCACTATAGTAACTACCAGTAGTTATGATGATAAGGTAACCATGTATATATACTTAATAGATATATTAATGAAAATAAATATATACTTAATAGATATCAAAATAAAAAATATATATAAATAAACATATACTTAATAGATATCAAAATAAAAAAATATATATATAAATAAACATATACTTAATAGATATCAAAATAAAAAAATATATATAAACATATACTTAATAGATATCAAAATAACAAAAAATATATAAATAAACATATACTTAATAGATATCAAAATAACAAAAAAAATATATAAATAAACATATACTTAACAGATATCAAAATAACAAAAATAAAATATATAAATAATTATATACTTACTAGATATCAAAATAACAAAAATAAAATATATAAATAATTATATACTTAATAGATATCAAAATAACAAAAATAAAATATATAAATATATACACAATAGATATCAAAATAACAAAAATAAAATATATAAATATATATACTTAAAATATATACTTATTAGACATATTAATCAAAATAACAAAAATAATAGATTTCTCACAGCTACTTTTTCCCGTACGCGCTAATGTATCGTACTTTCCACCTTCGTTTACAATTGAAAGGCCCACCACCGGGCACCAAACTGTCATTTTGAGAACTAATACGACTCGTTTCTCTAAGGCCGCAAACTCTGAAATACATCGCTGACGATTTGGAAGTTCTTTTTCCTGCAGATTATTTTTTTTATTTTGCCTGTAGATTTTGTCCGTTGCATCAGAAGTCCGTTGATGGAGGAGGAGGGTTCGTAGATGATAAACTCGAAATGGTTTAATCTAACATCATACCACAACATACATAAGAGAATAAAACATTCCAAAATCTTACAACGATTAGCAAAACATCTTACCACTATGACAACACGATCACGAGCCCCATAACTCATTAGAGTCGTAGGTTCACCATTTTACTGCAACCGCAGTAGAAGTGTGTGTCTCAAGCGAATTTACAAATCAACCATTCGTTCTTGAATTGAGTACTGCTGCCATATATGGTCTGGCGCACCCGCTGTTCATCTCGTGGTCCTCGATAAAATCCAGAGACGGATATGCAGTGTGATAGTTCCTGATCTGGCATTTCGTCTACAGTCACTCTCTCATAGATTTGCTGTGGCTTCCCTCTGTCTTTTCTACAAGTATTTTCATGGCAACTGATCTGACGAGCTACTTTCATTGGTTCACAAACTGCATAAATTTAAGCGTGCTACTAGGTTGGCATCTCGGTCCCACACTTTCAGTGTCGAAACGGTTAAATGTAGCCGTCGCTTATACCCCAAAAGCTTCTTCTCTTGCAATTCCCGACAGAGGAACACCCTTCCTCCTACTTGCTTCCCTGATAGTTATAATCTTCAAATATTCAAATGTAATGTCAATCGACATCTTCTGATGCTTTGATGTTGATCCTCGTCCTTCTCTTTATCATTTCATCAAACACCCTTTAACTTCTGCCCTCACTTTCTGTAACCCCATACGTGTTAGTGGCGCTCCCGCCTTGCCTCGGGTGATATGCTTAATAAAAAAAAAGGTATCCTGAGGGGGCCCAGTGCTCCCCAGGTTGGTTTGAATTCAGAGTTTTCCTTCTCCAAGGCCATAGAACTCAGTTCCTCCTGTTATTCACCCATAGCTTGGAGTGGGTGGAGGATGGTGGATTTATGGCTTTCCCAAGAGTATTATCACGTAATTGAATGTAATGAACTAGACTGGAATTCGAACCCGGCTCTATCCGAGCCGCAATCCATTACTCCGATGTGCATCCTGTAACGTTCAGAAGATATGGTATGTGAAATTGAACATAATTAAATTGCGTATCTATAATTAGTACTAGGCAATCGAAATCTTAATAAGGAAGTTAGGTCTCTCTCTTCTTGGGTGACAGCCTGTCTAGTAGAAGGACTACAACGTTTCGCCTATCGGTCTGTTCACACTCCTCCCTGGTCTTTTTGAATAAGCTGATTGGAAACTTTCCTGCAAACATATCCATAGACAATAAACTAATATTTTAACCAAGCGGGTTGTAATGTTACTCAGTCTTTCAGGGGAACTATATATTGTATAGATAATAATTATATATATATATATATATATATATATATATATATATATATATATATATATATATATATATATACATACATATATACATATATATACATATATACATCTTGCTGCGTTGTACACTTTTTGTTATATTATAGCAACAAACTCATAAACCGAAATTTGATTCTTATAATATATGATATTTATATTATATATATATATATATATATATATATATATATATATATATATATATATATATATATATATATACATATATACATATATATATATATATACATATATATATATATATACATATATATATATATATACATATATATATATATATACATATATATATATATATACATATATATATATATATACATATATATATATATATATATATATATATATATATATATATATATATATATATATATAATATAAATATCATATATTATAAGAATCAAATTTCGGTTTATGAGTTTGTTGCTATAATATAACAAAAAGTGTACAACGCAGCAAGATGTTTGTTAGCGAAATATAAGGAAGTGTTATAATTTGAATAATGAAGCATTTACTAGTTCCATTTTTTTAATTCATAATAATAATGTAGTGTCTACGTTCGGTCTTACCCCGTTAATAATGATTTATTTTTATATTTATACTTTAGGTAGAAAGGAAACTATATAAAAAATTCATGACGAATAAATAAAAATTTACAAATTGTTGCATAAAATATAACCTCTGAAATATTTAAATATTTTGAATTATTTCACTCTAAGCAAGGCAATAAAATCACTAAGACGCAACGGGTTGCTGCGCGTGAGAGAATATGAGAAAAAGAAATATTAAGGAGAGAGAACAATAAAGGAACAGGCATTAAAAAGCCAGAAGCTAACGATTGACATTTCATTTAAAGTTTTGAAGATCAATGTTGAATGGCAACCAAGAGGCAGGAACAGAGTTCAAAAAGCGAGAAGTGCGAGAGAAGAACCCCTTAGCATAGAACTTACGGCTACATCTTACTATTTTATCTGTGAAATGATGAGACCTTGCCGCCAATCTAGGTACCAAAGATGAAAGCTCACCACAACAGTAACCATGAAATTTTTGTTGAAAGGGTACAGTGTAGCTACGTTAGGGCGGTGGGAAATGGCTGAAGCCGAGATGCCAGGGCAGGACCAACGACATGGCAGATTTCTCTTTGGATTTTTTTTAAAGAATTTATAAATATATAGCAGACCTGATCTAGCAGCAATATTCAAAGCCCACACTAATGATAGTCTTATAAATATGTAAGCTAGAATCTGATGAGAAGAATTGTCGAGTCTGACCCAGTGAACTTTCCTAACAGCAGACCTAGCAATTGATTCAATATAATCTTCCCACATCATGTCAGCGGAAAACGTTAGCTTAAGAATTCGAAAGAATAACTTTCCTGGAGGTTAACATCGGTTTTATTGATGGAAGGAAGAAAGGAATCTCGTAGATGATTAATAACGAGCAGTTTTTATTTAGAGGCGGTAAGATTAACAAGACTGTCGTATAAGTTAAGCCTTTATAATTCAGTCGTTCTTGTCATGCGGATTTTTCTTTTCCACTGAACTTGAAGATATGTGATAGGAATTTAGCCAAGCGGATCTGTTAATAATAATTAATCCCAAATCACTTAAAGTTTAATTTAAATATAGATAATATCAAGAGTAGAAGCTCATGAATTTGCACTAATTATAATTCTCTGGGCGTTCATTACTGTTATTAAATAATGTCAGTTGCTATAAACTCTAAGACAGAATGCGTGGTCGTCAGCAATGGAGGAAGTCCTAAATTATTTCTATGCATTGGAGACGTCAAAATTATGCAAGTTCAGGACATTAACTATTTGGGTAAACGGGATCTAAAGGCAATATTTGAAAAGCGAGAGTTGCTTCCCAGCAACTAAGTCGTATATTGAGACGGGAAAATATCATTAGTGTTGTGGGGCAGACCCCTTTTACACAAGATGGACTCGTCCAATGTATACTTATACTGACAGAGAGAATACCTGCGGGTTGAGATACGTTGAGTCAGGGGCGGAGATACGGAGGCAGTACACAGGGTGTTCACAGAGAGTTATACGATATTCCAGCGAGAGAGATAATTACGGCTTCACTTACAGAGACTTGTACATATATTTCCTACTAACCCGCATTCCTGGACTACTAATCTTCACTACAAATCTATATTATTACGTTTAATACACTTATTTTTCTATCTCAATTACTGGCGTTGTTTATTTATTTGTGCAGGATTCCATTCCCGGAATCCACAACAATTAGAAACAAAGAAAAGAACTGCAATTTAATATTTAATCTACTATATAGCGGTGAAAGATTTGGCTTGGTTTGGTCTGGTTTACGGCATATCAACCTCAATGGGTTATTTAATGCCAACAACATTTTTTATTACTGCTAATATGTTTTTCTTCAAAAATCTATTTCTGGGAATATTTTTCTTTGAGGAAATCTATATCTGGTAATATTTTTTTAAAAGAATGTTTATCTGTTTACGTTGCTGATACTTTTTTTTTAAGTATTGTTGATAATAATTTTTCCTTTAAAAATTATTGCGGGTAATACTTTTTTTTATCACAAAGTATTTCTGGTATTAAAACTTATTTTTACACAAGTTTGGGTGTCAACTATTTGCCCATAGATTGGACACTAACAGGTGCTACCATCCCGGGTCAGGGTGGACCTGGGAACGCCAGAAATTAAGATGTGGTTCCACGCTCCTCAAAACCTCCTGATCAGAAGCCTTGCTGCTGGATGTAGTTTATCGTCTTACCTAGGAAGTGGATGTAGTTTATCGTCATACCCAGGACGGATATGGTGGTGAAAGCTGGACAAAGATGAAAATGAGATTGAACCGATAGAGATGTTTCCACCGACGAATACAAAGAATATCACGTACAGAGTCTGGCAACAACAAGACCAACACGGGGAATAAAAAAACAAAACAAAACAAGGAAACTTAAACCCGAAGGATCTTTATCGACTCATCAACCTCACGGGATATTTCGCGACGAATCTTGTAGTTTTAAGATTCGTTTTTATTTTGTTTCTATTTCACTGACAAATACTTTTAGAAGTTGTTATATAAACGTGGGATATAATTTGAAGGAATCTGCAGAATTTTCTGGAACACATAATGAGGAAAGAGGTCTAAGAGAATTTACTTCCCACAAGACTTTGTCAACCAAGAGAAGCAGGATAAAGAGTGATTAACTTGCGTTAATTGGTGCAAAGAAGGACGGTTATATTGATTTTTTTTACAGCTTATCAACCATTTGCAGATTATTTGTAAGCTATAAAATATTTTTCGTTTTTAAGTAATGTTTACAGATAATTATTTACTGGCACAAGTCTTGCTAATTAATCTATAGCTGGGGGGGAGAGGTGGATTCATACTTTCCCCAGGGTTATTTGGGTGTAATTATAAAGAACAAAGATAGAATTGGGACTCGCTTCTCCGCTTTCTAGTTCCGAGCTGTTAGTTATCACATCGCCCACACATCAAAGCTTATTGCACCCAGTATTCCTAACCGGTCACCTATCTAGATAGTGGCTAGGCTGTTGTTGCTTAACTTCGGTGATTGTACACGAACCTGTGTTTCAAAGTGATATGCCCATAAGTCGGATGGCAAAGGGCAAAACAAAAAACAAAAAAAAAAAAACTTAAAATATGAAAAGATATGAAGTTGTGGAGAGCCATTATAAAATGAAAAGAACGTCCTATTTGATTAATATCAATATTGTCAGTATTTACAATATCACATAAAAAGAGACGTGGAAGATATGTTTATATTACTTGCAGTTCTACCTTTTAGTAGCGGCGAGGAACAGACTGATTTAAAACATTCACCTCTTCATTGAAATGAACCCCTCAGCGTGTAACCGCATTTGCGGCCAACTTTAGCCTTTCGCCGCATTACGACTTAAACAATTAGCTCTATTTCATTAGTCTTGGCTTGAAGAATGCATCACCTGGAGCTGATTACTGCTCGGCATCTGATCGCTACCGTTCAAACTACATTCATTAGCCGAAGTCCGTACGCTTTGTAAGTATAAATACAGTCGCGCCACCAGGAAGCGATGTCGTGATGTCGATCTCTCCTGCAGTGAGACCGCTATGCGCAGATGCATTTCGAAA
>OZ038490.1:97216020-97273385 GCA_964036315.1 Acanthosepion esculentum | reverse complement strand
ATATACATATATATACATATATATATATATACATATATATATATACATATATATATATATACATATATATATACATATATATATACATATATATATATACATATATATATATACATATATATATATACATATATATATACATATATATATACATATATATATATACATATATATATATACATATATATATATACATATATATATATATATATGTAAAGTAAATCACTATATATAGACAATAGCTAACTGCATATTTACACTGTATATATAAATATTATGTAAATATATCGCGCTGTAATTAAATCGTTGCATAATTTTGAATTAGATTCTTTAAAAATACTTATTCCAAATGACTACCATTTTCGTCTTTTTATTGTTTACTGTTTGTTAAAGGAATATTTGAAAAGCTTGTAATAAAAATCTTTCATTGTTTCCCCCTTTTTCCGAACTGTGCCCGGAAACATTAGGTTCGGTCGTCATAATTTACAAGTTCTAAGAAAGGATTCGTAAGCAATCTAGCAATCCCTGTGCACCAAAAGCACAACGCTTCCCTGTATACACAATCCTATTACAAAACAATGTCGATGCACTTAATTCAGTGGTGAATATTAACCTCATGTATATAGCGTCGTTGAGCAATCATTCGAGAAAAAATCACTTAATATATACATGTTATGATAGAGACTTATGTATCTACACTCCTGAATACACACACACACATATATATATATATATATACATATACATATATATATATATATATATATATATATATATATATACATACATACATACCTACCTACATATAACTAGCAAAAGTAGAGCCACTTATTAAATTAAAAGTTCCTAAGGACAACTTCAAGACCACAATTATCATGAAGATTAGTAACCCTCCCAAAAAGCAACATTGAGAAAACAAGCAAATCCAAGAAAACTTGCTCAAACTTAATAAATATATTAAACATAAGCCAATGGAAAAGCACAACAGCAACAAATAATTCTTTTAATAATATTATCAATAACGAAAACTGTTCTGTCGTGCAACTACATATTAAGAGGCTTTTCTCAATCTATTAAATATTAAATAATGCACTAAACTTAGTAAAACAGTATGTTACTATACCCAATGAAGATATAATGTATGAAGATATCCTATACGGAACCGTCATTTCGCGTGAAATCGGTTAAGGCATGTCAGGCTATATGACGGTTCTGTATAGGATACAGGTTCGATTCCTGTCGGACAACGAATATTTTCTATGAAAATTTCTCGGACATTCAGGCCGGTAAATGTTATTTAATACTGTTTATTATAAACAGAGCATTTACTTAAATATTTGTATCTATAAAAAGAACGTTAAACATATCAAAAATGTCTTTAATAAATTGTCGGACTATGTCCAATTCAAAATATATATACATATATATATATATATATATATATATATATATATATATAAAATCAACCGACAGGGATTTTTATTATATTTTTCTAATTCTAGAATAATTTGCCTTAATAAAAATGCAAATAATATGACGTGTAACCTGACCAAATTCGTAGTTTTGTTGCTTTTATTCGAGTAATTTCTATTGCATCAGCCATTATGGACAAAATATGTTCTCACTTGACAAGATTTTGTTAGCAAGGAAAATACAATAAAATGTTAAACAGAGCATTTAGAAAAATAACATTTCAACTTTTGTCGGTAAATGTATATTACAAAAAATGTACAATGTATATTACAAAAAGAAATCATCACATTTCCCTTGAGAAAGTCTGTCAGAGGAAGAAACGCGCGGGCTAAAATGTTTTCCTTTTTCTGTCTTTATTCAGGCGCGCGCACTCACTCACTCGGACAGACACAAATATATATATATATACATATAAAGCATTCATCATATCAAATGTACCCGTTTGTACAAATTAATTGGAACAAAACGAATAATTCCGTTATTATTTACCTCTTTCCTATTTTCCCAATGAAACATGACCCTGTGCACATGTTAGTACTTCGGGTGTCCATTCCACGAAGTCGTTCTTTGCAGATTGACCACAGATTCTCGACTGGATTTAAATCAGGAGAGTTTCCGCGCCAGTGTAGTACTTTGATTTGCTCACTGGTAAAGTTTGCCAGTGCGTTCGTGCAGCGTTATAGTTTTCGTAAGCTTCCTTGGAGTAACGTCCATCGTAGATAATGTCCGTGGGACAACTAATCAACAGTGAGCGTCTGGGCGTGATAAAAATCTGATGCAATCACAGATAACGCACAATTTCATTTCACAACCCAAAAACAGGTTCATAAAACTGCACACCACTGAAAATGATCTTACCTGAGAAAAAAATATAAATCGATAGCACCAAGCCACTCCAGTGGGTCTAAAACTGACGGTATTGTGAAAGAAAGGAAACTAAACTGGTTGTTTAAGTTAATTTGCACAAGGATCTGGCTTGTAGGATCTTGCATCTGTCTAACCTGACTAGAAACGGAAGAATTTAGCACCGACATCACGACGTCTCCCTATGTATTATTTTAAATGCTAGTTTCAAGTAATATTTATGATCATTGACAGTTTCTAACACAATATATAAAATTTAATTTCACACCAGCACAATTCTAAAATGTTTTTGTTTCATTAATGTAATGTGATTTATTTCACCACTTGATCAGAAAACTGATAAAGAGGAGAAAACAAAGAAAATAGCCGACGAGAAATTATTGCATTCACGAAAAGAAATAACATTTTTCAAGCGAGAAAAACAATGACGACAGCAAAACAGGCGATATCAGAACCAGGAACGAATGCATGAACACGTCAGCTGCATCAGTTCTGACATATTTCTGCCCCTTCCTAAGTTAGACAATCAAGATTATAAAAATCTGTATGAACTCAGAAAGAAGACGATAATGCATACAACGTTGAACCCTAAAGATGGTGTCCTAGTACTCTTGGCAAAGCACTGTTTTTGTGGTGCAATTGATAATTGCTTCGAATTTAGAAATCAGAGAGCCGAGTTCAAATTACAGTCGGGTTCCTTACGTTCACTTACCCGCATATAGTCTTGGAAAAATTATAAACCAATTTCTTCTCCCCATCCACCAGCTATGAGTTTTATAGTAGGAGAGTCTGGGTATAATTTTTTTTATCTTTACTACTTTTAAAATGTTAGCCTTGAATAAATATTTAATCGTTTCCGTTGTTTTTTTAGTATTGGTTCTTTGAAAGAATGCCAAGCAAAATATTGTTATACTTGTCTATCTTTTTGGGTTCAGCGGTTAAAACCCGCCAAAATTTGTAAAGGATCCATTACAAGTTTATGAAAAAATATATTTCATATTTACAGAACAATGAGAGACGTAGTCTGAAGCCCTAGCGTGAACCGGAGTGGGGGGTTTCTTAGCCTAAATTTCTCAATAAATAGAGTTCAGGTATTTGATGACGGAGAAGACTTTTTGACAAAAAGGAGACAAGGCAACTCAACATCTAGGAGTGGAAGGTCTTTGACGTCAAGAAGAGAGCATCAAGAAGGCAGCGGTTACCATCCAGATGCAGAGAGACTTAAGAATTTTGAAATTCAAGTGAAAATTATCCTACACTTGGACAACAAAGAACGGAAAGAATTCTGAGAATTTTTCCCAAGCAAGAATTGTGTGTATTTAAATGGACTTTACTGACAAGATGGTTTCACCCTTGTTTTCCCAAACTTTATTTTCACCTATGTTTTACTACTGCCTTAAATTGTTTTCTCTTTTTCTTTTTTTTTCAAAATCCTTGTCTTTTCCCAAAACGTAATTGGTGTAATTTTTCCATTCAATCTTCGACTGTAATTCTTTTTATCTAAATTTGTTATCCTGACTAAATAGGCACACAAAAGAAAATTTTGGTACAACCTTTATGTTTGTACATTTTTCATAATTGTGCAATAAACGTTTATCGATTAAAATTGTAGGTACTGCTTGTATTTTATTTTGTAATTTGCGCCTTCTATGTCTTGACATTCCGACTAGCTACTTTCTTGTGTTTGATACAAGAACTTAAATTTGGTAGGAAATAAAAATCCTATATGTGTCCTATAGCCTTGCTTCATAACCAGTCTATCACAGAATGAAACAGCAACCTATTGCAGGAAAATATTGTTTAGTCAATCACTAACCGAACAGACTAGAGTCTTTAATCAACGCCAAACTGGTTAAGCATTTCACTTTTGGTTAAACAACATGTATTCCGTTTCTTTAGGTCGATCGGCTATGTGGTAACGGCTGTCACTGTATTTGTCTATTAAGTTTCAGATAAGAACGACGTGGCTCGGGCTGTTGTTTTACATATCTCGAAGACGTTCGACTTCTGGTGTTTCTGGACGAAGATTTTGCTTCATCTAATCTTTCTTAAGAAATCGTGTCATGAAGGTCGTGCTGAACGAAATTCTACACCATTTCACATTAATACTACGGTCTCCCTGAAGATTTTTCTTATCGTTTTCATTCAGTTGTCCAGTATATGTAATATAAATCACGCCGAAAATAATTTCCTATCTGGTGTCTCATCTGCAGTCAATTTCCCACCGCCATAAGGTTGTCTCCCTTTGCCTTTTCTAAAGATGCTCCCATGGTAATTGTTCGGGTGAGCTCTTCGCTGTGGTGCCTGAACTTTTTGAATTTAAGAGCATTACTAAAATGACAATTAAATTCGGTGAGCATCTATTAAATTCTGTTGCTTTTTTCCCCTATTCCCTCATCCATCTCAGTAACATATTTTAATAAATTACGATATATATAGATATATATTAGGTCACCCCATAAGTTCTCTCCGAATTTTAACTTTTTGTTAAAATGAACGAAATTTATAGAGTATTTTATAACGTCTAATGGAGCTGAACATTATTTTTATGTTTAGATGCATTTAAACTGATCAAATTTTATTTCAGAGAACAATAAATTAAAATTTTGTTTGATTAAAACCCTACTAACATGGAAGTACCCAAGAATCATTTGAGGCACATAATGCTTTATGAGTTCAAGAAAGGAAACTCAGCAGCCGAAGCGGCTAGAAACATTCACTCAGTTTATGGAGAGGAATGTGTGAATGAAAGAACTTGCAGAAGATGGTTTGCAACATTCAGAGGTGGAGATTTCACCCTTGAAGATGAAGATCGAACCGGACGTCCCGTTGAGTTTGATGAAAACCTTCTTGAAGCAGCCCTTGAAGAAAATCCTGCTTTATCAGTTGAGGAATTGGCAGTGGTTCTCAGTTCAAACCATACAACTGTTCATCGTAATCTTCAACAACTTGGAAAAGTTCCTAAACTTGGGAAATGGGTGCCTCATGAATTGTTTGAAAACCACCTCAAATCCTGAGTTGACATCTGCTCTTCTCTCCATTCTCGCCAGCTTGTTTCACCTTTTTGGATAGACTTGTGACTGGCGAGTAAAAATGGATCTTTTATCGAAATCTTAAGAGTCGCTTGATAAAGGGGAATGATCCCAGCCACAGCCGAGAATGGAACTTCATGGGCAAAATGTTCTTCTTTCAATCTGGTGGGATTGCCAAGGGATAATCCACGTTGAATTCTTACCACCTAAAGCAACAATTAATGCTCAAATATACTGTCAGTAATTAGAGCGTTTGAAACGAGCTTTGTGAAAAAAAAAGACCTGCTCTAGTGAATCGAAAACGGGTGATGTTTCATCAGGACAATGCGCAACCACACACAGCAAGAATCACGTTACAAAATATCGAAGAACTTGGTTGGAAGAAAAATGCCTCATCCACCTTATTCTCCCGATATTGCTCCTTCAGACTCCCATTTGTTACTTAGCTTACAGAATCATTTGGAAGAAACAGCTTTTGTAACACAGGAAGAGGTTAACACTGACATTTGTGAGTTCTTCGAATCAAAGCCAAAAGAATTTTACAGTAATGGAATTAGTAACCTTGTTAATAGATGGAAGGAACTCATAGATAATCAGGGAAAATACATTGTTGATTGAATTTGTAGTTAAATGTAACATTTGGTCACTTGTTTTCTTTATTCAAAATTCGAACAGAACTTATGGGATGACCTGATATATATATATATATATATATATATATATATATATATATATATATATATATATATATATATATATATATGTGTGTGTGTGTGTGTATATATATATGAGAAAAACATGATAGAAAAATCCCAAATAACCCCACGAGCATTCTTCGACACAAATGGTGGATTATAATATAAAATTAAATATAGATTATTTTCTAGCATAATTTGGTGTGTATACATATATATATGTATATATATATATATATATATATATATGTGTGTGTGTGTGTGTGTGTGTGTGTGTGTGTGTGTGTGTGTGATAAGGAATTAGAGTAATCGAGTTCAGAAAAGTCCTCAATTGACCGCAGAAAGCACTGGGCCCATTTGGGACTCATCAGCAGTGCGTATTGACTACCGAGAAGCGAATCCGAACCGTTCTAATACAACGCAAGCGTCATACCAACTGTACCAGTTGAGGAAATGAAACCGAATAGGCTCAATTTAGCGGCGCTACTCACAAATTCCGTGTGATACTCATTCAAGTATTCACAACCCAAGAGCAACGTCTTTCCTTCACCTTAGCCGCTCCATCTCAGAGCATTACCTGGGTACTTGGGTCAAGTAAGGACATACAATAGATATAATTTTGAGGGATTAGCATAATCCTTATAGTAATTCATCGAGTCCAGAAGAATCCTCAACGGAATGTAGAAATCAATGGATATAAAATTTATATCTATCTATCTATCTATCTATATATATATATATATATATATATATATATATATATATATATATAAAACTGACTATTTGTATGTGTGTGTGTGTGTGTGTGTGTGTGTGTGTGTGTGTGTGTGTGTGTGAACCGTAAGGCATATTTCCACCAAATTTGGAACATAGATTGTACTCGATACTGGGTGTGTCTGGGAAAAAAAATAGTAATTTGTCTAACATCAATAACCGATAATCAGAAAATATAATGTTTAAATGGGAATTTCCATGAGTTTGGTTGTTTTTAAACTTTCAGACTTGAAGTCTAAACCCTGAGGCCGATTTTAATGAAACTTGATAAGTGTATGCAACTTACTGTCACGCTTTTTGTACGCTATACTGATTTTTGTTTCTCTCGACACTGGGACCCCCAGGGTGCTCCAGAGGAAACCCAAAATATTCAAATTGCTTCGACTTTGATGAAATTTTGCATGATTGTTACGCCCTCTAAATGAAATAGAAATCGGTTGTCAGATTTTTAAACATGGATGAGGGGTCCCCCAGGATGACCCTATCAAACCCCTTGACGCCTCAATTGCTTTTCAAGTGTATTTTGTAGCAGGATTTCCCAATTTCAATATCGAGTAACTGAAGTAGTCACATGGAATTCACGGAAAATCAACACTAGCATCCCTACAAGTTAGGGGACTAGCAGGGAACATCGAAATTTTCAATTAAGTCTACAGCCTTGACCATAAAGTCGATTAAATAGAAAACTTAAAAAAGATGTGCTTTATTATTTCAATTAATATTAGTCTTAAACCTATCCTTTGGCGTGAAGTTTGGGACCCCTATTACGAACCAAAGGGACCCCCAAATTTTCAAATTGCTTCGATTTCGACGGAATTTTACATGTATGGGACAATCTTAAAATGAATCTAAAACGTTTAGCAGATTTTGAAAACTACACAAGATGACCCATGAACACCTTGCTGCCCCATTAGTCGTTCAATTGTAGCGGTTTGCAGTATTCCGATAAAAATTTGCACATAATTTGTGTTTAGATCAATCAACTCAAAATCAAAACTGACACCCCCATATGTCATAAATACATTATGAAAAATATCAGTTTTTCCCATGGATTTCCCGTTTTGGTACCGAAATTGTTTAGTTTGCATTAATTTGACGGCAAAAATATATCCTTCCTTAAGAAAAAAAGAATAAGTGCAAACGAAAGTGTGCACCGATGAGAGAAGTGCACGTAGGTATAAGACGCATGTGCGAGATCGATCGAGATGTGTAATGTGTACAATTGATTTTGCTCCACGTGCAATGATCGATCGAGTTATGTAGTGCGTACTATCGATTTTGCTTCCCGTGTAGTGTTTATTAGTGCTATGTGATGAAATAAATACAAAAAATCTCATTCGCATCAAAATTGTCATCCAGTAAAAGGGTAGGCTGCCTGTATATTTGAATTTTTGATACTTTCAATTTAAATTTGTGAAAATCATATTATTAAAAACGTTTAAGTGTAAATGACAATTTTTAATTATGTATTTATCATCTTTTAATCAGCGTTTAAATAATGCTTACTAACTCATATATTTGGAAACTTGAGCCCTAAAATGTTGACAGTTTTATTCTGAAAAATACACTTATAATAATGTAAAGACCCTCTTTCGATTCATTTATACTTATGCTAAACTTAGCATGTACGTTTTAACTTTCATAGTGAGTAGGTTTCTAGCTGCCCCGGTTTCGTTAGGAACGCAGTTCCTTAAGGGGCATTTGAACTCCTAGATAATGTTCGTTCTTTGCAATAATGCACACTCTCAATTAAGCTGAAAAAATCAAATCATCCTTGATAATGGCTAAAGGTATAGCCGAAAGCGCTCTGAAAAATAAAACATTTGGACAGTTCTTACACACCCTTTGTCCAGCAAAGAAAACTCTTGTTCGTACACAAGAAAAATTAAATAAAAAACTTAACCGTAGTACCTTGTCTGTCGTTTTTAATGAAACTTGCATAAAAGAAGGATTGCTGCCTAAATATACAAATATATATATATATATATATATATATATATATATATATATATATATATATATATATATATATATATATATATATATATATATATATATATATGTATGTATGTATGTAATCTGTGTATGTCTACAATTTGAATTGTTTATATTATTACACGATATATTCTAATATCTGTATCTTCATTTTTAAGACCTCTAATAAGGATGGGATAAATACGTAGTTCGTTTATTTTTTTTTTATATATTTGTTCGTGGCATTGTTTCACAATGCAAATTTGAAAAGAAGAGACGTGAGTATTAAAGCCCTGCTATAGTCGCCATTCGGCAATGTTGATTATAGCAGGGCCTGAATAAACACGGACTAAATCAGGACTAAAGTGCAACCAAATTTAGAATAACTGCAGACTCAACAAAAAAGGTCTTCCTTCGGGTTATTTTGTAAAGAATTTTCGTCGCAAGAATCGTCAGCAAATTAAAACTAAAATATTAAAAAAAATTTCAATTGTGGACACAGACATAAAGAAAAAAAGATGTGGGCTCTTCATATTCAACTTTCAATGGTCATGAAAATATCACGTCTTTAAAATCCGCTGGGCAATTTTTAAGATTCAGTATTGATTTCTAGTTATTATATGTAATTTTTTTGAGGGGTTATTGACTGGACGCAATGTGGCAGTTCTTTTCAAATTTATTTCTTCGTAGAAATAGAGGAGTTCTTGACATTACATTCCCTTAGGTGATTTTCTTTAAATTAGATATTCATACCTTTAGGAATCGTTTACTTTAGTAGTAAAAAAAAAAAAAAGTAAACGGTATGGTGATATTTTTTTTTCTCAGTTTTATTTCGAATATTATAATCGCCGGTTGGTGTTTTGTTCTTCTCCATATTTTTCTGATTTCTTCATGTTCGCCAAATTTAGCGGCATAAGTTTGAATATTCCTGGACTTTAACACCGAGTCCGGAACCTAACTTGACTCCCTACTAAGCCATGTTGTGACACAAGGTCGGTGTTTTGGCGACCCGAGTGTTTCCATATGTACGCACGTTTTGTTGTTCAATACTGTATATCTACTTTTGCACCCTCTCAGCATATGTCTAGTATATCGGAAATAAAATGGAAAAAAAGTGGAAAAGAGGAAAAGAGAGAAAACTTTAAAGAATAAGTGTAAAAAAAACAACGAAAAGGACAAATACACGTACGCAAATATGCGCAGATGGGCGCATGCGATAAGACACACGTACATACACTATGAGAACAATTTGTACCCATGAAAATTGCATAGGAATAGCTGATAACCTTTGCTGAATGGACGGAGTAATTCCTGTAGTATCCGTGCAAGAAACTCTGGAGTCGGAATTCTGAAGGTAACATCAATCACCTACATGTATGACAAATCTTTTCCTTGTATAAATTCTCTCTCTCTCTCTCGCTATACAAACACACACACACACACACACACACACACACACACACACACACACACACACACACACACACACATATATATATATATATATATATATATATATATATATATGTATACATATATATTGTGTCTGATATAGCTAGATGAATAACCCAATCAACTTCATACAACTTCCTACCGATTTTGTTTTCTTCTTCTTTTCGCTATTGTAATATAAGAAACTTTACGAGGAAAGCTGGTACCTTGCATGATCTAGCGTGTAGATTTACCATGGACGATTCAGAGATTAGTGCACTGTCTGTATATTTTCATTAGATGTATTTTTTTATCTTTAATTAAAACTGCGCATTTATTAGAATGGAATAATCTGTCTGATGATAATTTTCCAATTTACTTAATTCAATTTAATTAATGTCAATTTATGTCAACCAACGAACTGATTAATTTTGTTTTCCAAAAGTATTTTAAAATAACAGGAAATGTTTACTAAAAACATATAACCACTAATTATGATGCTTATGCTTTTAAAAATAAAATCGGATTAATAAATCCATTAATTACACACACATACACAAATATACATATACTTATAACTCTGTTACATAACATTGAGTACTGTTTTTTATAATACCCGAAGTAGTAATATAATTATATGTACGTACAAGTATATATATATATATATATATATATATATATATATATATGTTCTGGAAACAATTCGACTGAGGTGTTGGAGAGGTAGGGGTGATTATAAAACAGTGCCTGCTGTTGCTAATGCAATGCTCTTCTACGCGAAACGAGCTCTCCAAACTACTAACGTCTTTCGCGTAGTAAAAACATTATATTTCCTATTGTTTCGCCACTGCGATGATGCCTTGCGGGTATAGTCTTTGACTGATGCCAAATCGTTCGGATTTCGATCCCAGTTTGACGCTATTGGATATATATATATATATATATAGCATTTTGTTGGCTTCCTGTCCATTCTCTTTCTATGTATATATATATATACAATTTTTTTCACATAATAATTCATTTAGTCTAGAACAAGTGTCCTTAACAGAATGTAATGGACGGCCGTTTCGTCCATTTGGGGACCCATCAGATGTGCGCATCCACCACGGAGAATATATATATACATACACACACACACACATATATATATATATATATATATATATATATATATATATATATATATATATATATATATATATATATATATATATATATATATATATATATATAACTTGTGGTGAAATATTATCGGTTCAGGTTCAACCTACTTTCCAAAAACATTCCGAACTAGCTTGCTGAGTTACTGTCCACTACAACTTTTAAAAATTTAAATACGATGTCAACTGTCATCTTTTGTCTCACTGATTACTGTTCTTTTATTGTCCTTTCTGTTTTCTTCACTCTTTGCAACAAGTGACTTTTTATTTCCTTTTTTTAGCTGAAATGAAATGATTTTAAAAAAAAAAGGACAATCTAACGCAGTGGACGAAATATCGGTTTCAGTTCGAAAATCCATTGCATATCTCCTGAAGAAGGACAGATTTGTACAACGGCTGAAATGTCATATGACAAAAAAGATGGAATAATGTATGTTACAATACCTCATTTCAGAAATATAGACAGACAATTTTTTTACTTTGGAATTTTTAGATATTGGATTATCATTATTTTATGCCTTTCCATTCTAATCAACTGAGCGATCTACACCACGGATTGTTTAAAGGATTTAGTTCAAGTTACCCAAAAAATTATCGAGTACGTCGTATATCTGCAGATGGTCAAAGGGTAAAAAAGCTGAAATCCGAGTATAATAATCAATTATCTTCAGCCATTTCTGGAATTTGTCTGTCGCTGAAAGGCGCCCATAAGCAAAATCTGTAATTTATCTTCCGAAGTGTCCTATTCCGTTTGGCATTTTTCTTCCTTTTCTTTTTCTTTCTGAACTAACCCCCCACCTAATATCCAATGGTACAGCTATATCCAGGATCCAACATTGTCTTCCTGCTTTAATTTCATTATCACATTTCATGGTGAAGACCCACAGCAGCTGTACACACACATTTTCCACTACTGCCTGTAGTTAAGTCTCCTAAGATTTTCTATTCACTTAAGTTTGTATTTAATTCACGGCATTCATTGTTTATTACCTCCTATACTGTCTTTTCTCTGAATGTACACACGATCCGTATTCACTTATTAGTATTTGTCTTGTTATTTGTAAACTTAAATGAATTAGGAAAATTATGGTACTGTTTGAAATATTATCAATGCCTGTTATCTGTAGATTTTTTTACGTTGTGTTACGAGCCTTTTGTTTTATTTTTATTCAATAAAGCTTAGCGTTTCTTCTTTGTCGAGATTATTTGATTAGAAAGTGATAATTTGTAACTACTTCTTATCGGGACCCACAAAGAACGTCGCACTGGTTTATAAAGAGCGCCAAATAACGATAATTATCTGCCTATCTGTATAGAAATATAATTAAGATTACGCAGAAACACACACACATAAACATAGATATTTTGTCTGTCTATATTTCTGAGATGAAGTATTATGTACAGTATTTACATTAGTCGGACTATTGTCCTCATCTTTGTCGCCATATTTGTCACAACGTTTCGGCCGTTGTACGCTCCGGCCTTCTTCAGGTGGTTGGAATTTCGAACTGAACCCTTTATTTCGATCACTGGGGTAGACTGTTCTAGTTCCACGTGCCATGTTTGATGGAAAATTAGCAGGAGATAACTGATAACTGACATCCATCAAACATGACACGTGGAACTAGAACAGTCTACCCCAGTGATCGAAATAAAGGGTTCACTTCGAAATTCCAACCATCTGAAGAAGGCCGGAGCGTACAACGGCCGAAACGTTGTGACAAATATGGCGATAAAGATGAGGACAATAGTCCGACTAATCTAAATACTATAGATATTTTGAATTATATTTTTGTTATTTCAAAATATCATTTTCGGATATCTGCATGATGTTATTAAGAGACGCTATGTACATGAGAACATGCTATTAAACGGCTGTAAAATGTAATTTTACGCATCAAGCGCAATTTTTAAAATCTTCTTATCTTTCACATGTATCGAGGGCATTAACAAAGTAACTTCCAGTCTGACTATACACTACGCTGTCACTGTGCTGATTATAGATTCAGATTGATTAGAACATTTTATTTTATTTTTTTGTTATGAAAATATTTGTAGAAAAGACAGATGGGAGTCACGTCATGTCGGTTAAAAAGTGATTGAAGTCGAAATGTATGATAAGCTTCATTTCATTACAGCCCTTGCTTTGAATTTTGTCAAGACTCTTGAGATATACAGCAGGATTATGAGACTAGGAAGGGCAGCAAGGACGAATGGTAGAATTCTAAATGTCAAAGCTGGATTCTGACGAGAAAAATCTTCTGGCATGACACAGTGACCCAACATACTTAGTAGTAGATGTATCAAATGATTGAATATAGTCGCTCCACTTCACGTCAGGTTTAAACGTAAGCCCATAAAGCACAAAGATTTGCTCTGCCGGATTTAACAACATATGTGCTGATACACTATTTACATTGTTCGGACTATCATCCTCATCTTTGTTGCCATATTTATCACAACGTTTCCGGCCTTCTCCGGGTGGTTGGAATGTCGAACTGAACCCATTATTTCGCTCGCTGGGGTGGACTGCTCTAGTTCCATGTGTCATTAGTATCTCTCTATATTTCTGAGATGAGGTATTATGTACACTATTTACATTATTCGGATTAGTGTCATCATCTTTGTCGCCATATTTATTACAACGTTTCGGCCGTTGTACGCTCTGGCCTTCTTCAATTGGTTGGAGTGTCGAACTGAACCCTTTATTTCGCTCACTGGGGTAGATAACTGATAACTGACATCCATTAAAACATGGCACGCGGAACAAAATCAGTCTACAGTTCCGTTAGAAACGGACTGAATCCACATGCTAGATCAGGCTCCTTTTATCAGAAGAGTTTCCATGAAAATATTGGTATAAAAGACATAGGGAAGCCACTACAGTTCTGTTAGAAACGGACTGAATCCACATGCTAGATCAGGATATTTTCATCAGTACAGTTGGCATGAAAATATTGGTAGACAGGACAGCGGGAAGCCATTTCAGGTCTATTAGAAACGGACTGAATTCCACATGCTAGTTCAGGATCATTTCATTACTGACCTTTCTTTGAATTTTTTCAAGAATCTTGAGATATACAGTTGGTACATCAGACTTGATATAGCAGCATTAGCCAGTACACTGACGAATAAAAGATTTATATATGTAAAAGATAGATGCTGACGAGAAAAAACCTTCTGGCTCGACAGAATGAACCAAATTTCCTCGCAGTAGACGCAGAAATTGATTCAATATAATCAAGTAGGTCAACAAGGGGCAAAGACTGGCTCTCCTGGAGGTTAGTATCAGCCATATTAATGTTAGGTAGAAAATGTTCTTTTTGATGATAATATATTATAAAGAATAAATGAATTTCATTTTTTTAATCGGATATATTTTTATTACTTTAAATGTTATTTTAATGGATTTCCGTATTTGAGTAGACGCTCTGATTATTTTAAACGGTATTTTATTTTGTTCATCGGCCTGAACATTCGGGAAAATTTATTGAAGAAAGGGCTCCCTCCACTAGGATTTGAAATAAAAACTTTTAAAAATAAACGGCGTTTCTGCTAAATTTGGGTATCTGAACAATAAATGACTTAGTTAATACAGAAGATATAAAAATAGGCTAAAACCCGAAGAAGGAATTTACTTTATTAATAATTTGAGAATTCTCGAGGAATTTAAATAAAAGATTATATGACAACAAAATCGACCTTTTACAAAACAACACACTCAATACATTAGTTTCTCACTGTAATTAGTCCGATCATAAACTTTATTTAAAATATGCTATTTTAATTAGAAAAGAAAACAATTTATAGGACTAAAATGTAGTCGTTTAATCGTTAGATCATTCACAGTAAATTTAAGTCCAGGCATTTACAGCATTTAACGTTAATTGACAGCTGTTATTATCATAGTGTGGTATACCTAATAACAAAAGTCATAAGAATATAAACGAAACGAAAAAGAATCTAAATGAAATTGCTCGACATTTGTATAAAAAAATAAATAAATAAAATATTACCATATTAAATTTCTGTAAAAGAAATTATTAATGGTCCTGAGAAAAGTATATGTCGGCATTAAATGATCCATCAATCAGTTATGTGTCATACGTGATTCACGCTTAGGCGATCATGTATCTTTCGAAATATGACTGACGAGGCAGTTGGGTGCTATTACTTTCTGCGGTAGACCAGTTGCCACTCAAGGATATAGAATCCGGTCTGTCCTGCTATTTACTCATAGCAGAGGGCAGAAGAAGAAGAGGATTCATACTTTTCCTAAGGGAATTAGCACGTAAATGAATGTAAGGGGATTCGACTGGAATCCGAACTCAGCTCTCCGATTCCATAATCCGAGCCGCTATCTATTACTCCATTGAGCGTCTCGGCACGGTGGAGTAATGTATCCATAGGGAGTTGATATGCCGCTAAACAAACAAGCAAACAAAGTCTTCTCTTTCTCTATCACTCTCTATAAACGGCTGCGTCCTAGTAACATCATCGCCTTGCCCCGGGACTCATCTCACAAACGAACAATTGAGGGTTAATTTCAGTGCCGCCGATAAGACCTGCTAGTGACCTGCAAACCCTCTCATATTGAGTACAGGCCACAACCTGATTTTATGGATGTTTAAGGTGCCGTAGGCGGGCTAGCACATTTTGTTACAAGTAATAATGTAAACTACGAATCATATCAGCCGACATAAACGGTAAAGTTAACTACGTTTTTTAGTTTCAAACTTCTTATAAAAATATTACTTCACTGCATTAGATCATCATTTGGGTTTAATTCTGACGGGATTTTGCAAGCACATATTAAAAAAAAAAATCAAAATATAAACAAATTTCAGCCCTTCCTCTCTTTCGTACCTTGGGTATAGATACATCAACGTAAATGTGACTATAGTCCGGTTGTAATTCTAAAGGACGATATGCGTCACACGAACAATTGTTTCGACTTTGTCATTAATTTAAATCAACGCGCTTATGTAAGGTATTGAAACAGACACGCTTACAGGAGAGGTATTGAACAATTTTTGATCTGACTTAATTATACAGGTATAACCCACCCTACGTCGTGAATTGGTTCCAGAAGTCAGCACTTAAGTCGAAATAACCACACTATAAACTGCAAATAAGCACTCCCCATTGCATATTACAGTATTTATGATATGTACGTACAGTATTCGGAATGAAATAATTTATCAACGGTATAGCCTTATGCTTAGCATTAGCAATGAAAGAACGGTCTGGCACTTTTTCCAATATAATCCAGTTTCTTCGACATTAAAAATCTGTTCATGAAGAAAGCCGTTTTCTTTGATGATCTTAGCCAACTGTAGATAGTGGAACTACCGTAAAAAACACCAATCTTTGAGCTCTTAAAGACCGCTAAATAAGAGTACAACACAGAGAGACAGATGTTTTCATATTTCGTAGGATTTATGATGATTATATTAACATTTACGGTAAATGTTCGTATTTTAATATGATTTTATATACTTTTATTCTTATTTATTGTACAACAACATGTTTTTATGTGCTTTTCACGCTTTTCTAATGATATTACGACGTCAATATTTGTGGCGGACAGACGTAAAGTCGGATGAAATGACGTAAACTTGATTTTTATTTTTCCATATATTTTTGACAAACGACGTATAATCGAGAACGACTTAACTCGAATCGACGTAACCCGAGGTATAATTGCATAATGTCACAGTGGGTTTAATTTTGCACTGAATTTAACCTTTCAAAATGAGTTTAGATCTGAGTTATATCAGATACCGTATAAATTCAGAAAGAGGTCTTACCCAAGAGAAGTGCCAAGAAGTATCCGCTGTCTGAAAATTAAGCTTTTAGTGATTAGATATGCCAACGATGGTTTGGTTTGTTTCGTTCGGGAAATGTTCCTCTTGCGGTTTTCCTTCGAAAAGGACGGTTCATTTTAATTCCCAATATTGAGCTTCTGAAAAACGTACATGAAAAAGATCTAACCGAACAAGAGTTTGCAAAACAGTTTGATATAAATCATAGTTCGCTACAGACTCAAAAAGAACTGTAACAGATAAGAAAAACCACTTAAATTGAGGACTTTCATCAACAGCAAGATATCAAGTAATATTTAGCTCCCCCCCCGCACAAGGGTTACATATGGCACAAGGCCGGGTTTAATGTGGGCTATTTGAGCCCCTAGGCTTGGCCAAAAATATTCCCTATTAGAACTCGTTTGAACGGGTTCAGGGATAGTCTACCTCCTCGAATGAGACTCTGCCCTTCGGCTAAGCCTCGTCCGGGTTCCTCTCTGGCCGAGAGCAGAGAGTTCGACCAAATAACTAGACGCGGGGCCAAGTTACAGCAAGATATCAAGTGTGAGTCGAACAGAAAATAAGGACACAATAAAGAGGTTGGCACGACTTCAAATAAAAGGTTAGGAAGGAAACTCCTATCAACACAGGAAAGAGCGATAACAGCTACAAAACTTGTAAAACCTATTTTCTTTAAAAATTGTTTAAGAGAAAGATTTTATGTATTACAAACGACAAGAGCTGTTCGGTCAATTAATGTTTTCTTATAAGGAAACGGCTATTATTACCATTACTAAATAAACAGAGAAGACACGGTGGAGTAATAGATAGCAGCACGGATTGAGGAATTTATAATATTAAAACATCTTTGTGATCGTCCACGTCAATAGAAGTTTGATGTCCACGTCAATAAAATTTTGATTTTGATGCATGTATTTCACACAGAGTTCCATCCAGATAAAAAACTAATATTTCGCGTGTTATATGGAAGAATGGCCTAGCACATTCTTTTCTTATTGCCTTTTTTCTGAAAAAGTTAAGTTAACGAGATCTTGAGAAAGGATTATAAAATTATGAAAAAATACCGACACTTCCGTATTTCGATTGGACATAAATCTTTGGGATGCCTTTGAGGATAAGGTCTGGACTTGTCACCGATATGTTTCTCTGAATCTTTACACAATGGAGAAGGGAAACATGATTTATTTACAGGCAGCATTCTCGTGAATCCCAAGAAACATGTGAGAAATTTCGGTATACATTTTGAAATAAATCATACATTTTAATAAAGATAGAAAATGAAAGATATTATTTCCATGTTCTATTTCATTAAATGTTTTTCTTGCAAAAAGCTTGATTAAAAGAAAATACATTTAATTTAAAAAAAAAAAAACATGACTTCAGGAATATTGTACGGTATTTACATTAGTCGGACTATTGTCCTCATCTTTGTCGCCATATTTGTCACAACGTTTCGGCCGTTGTACGCTCCGGCCTTCTTCAGGTGGTTGGAATTTCGAACTGAACCCTTTATTTCGATCACTGGGGTAGACTGTTCTAGTTCCACGAGCCATGTTTGATGGATGTCAGTTATCAGTTATCTCCTGCTAATTTACCCTCTAAGGCGACGGAGATGTGCTTTTACAGGAGGATGCTGAGGATTTCGGGGACCGAGCGTGTGAGCAACGATAAGGTCTAGGAGAGGATGCAGACAAGGAGGCGGCTAATGTTTGACATCAGGAAGAGGCAGCTGAAGTTTCTGGGATACTTAATGAGGAAGGAGGGCCTTGAGAACCTGATACTCACAGGTCAAATAGAGGGAAAGAGAGACAAGGGAAAGCAGCGCGTGACATTTCTGGCGGGCCTGAGCAGGTGGATGACAGAACCTGGTCTGGGGGAGATGGCAGCAGGAGGTAACTTGCTGAGAGCTGCAAGAGATAGAAGGAGGTGGAGAGCCATGATCGGCTACGTCCTGAAAGGACATGGCACATAAAAAGAAAGAGCGGGTCATTGTCGACTAAACTGCTTCCCAAAGAAGGAGTTTCATGTGAAGAGTGTGGCTAGACATCCAGCATGACTAAAACCAGGACCTGTAAAAAGAGGCGGATGAACTTTCTTGTAATGCACAATTTCCACCTTTGCACTCTGTACTATGTAGCCAGTGCTGTGCTGTGTATCACTAGGCGGAGGGCTTCCTAGACTGAAATCAACGGTCAGAATGGAGGGTACACCCCATGGAATCAATGGCAGGATGAGCTCCGTCAGATCTACTTGCCCAAAACAGGATACATATGAAGGATTATTTCATTCAACACAGATTCGTGGAGGGAACTGATCAGGCCATCCAGCTGCACTGCGAGCCTGCGTCCATAACGGATCATGTGAGTGATGATGGTGATGATGGTGATGATGATGATGGTGGTGATGATGATGATGATGATGAAGATCTCAACTATACAAAGAATTAGATTTCGCATAAGACTTGATATATTAATGACGCATTTCAAGATTATAGGAAATAGCTTCGAAACGTGTATCCGGGTATCAATGAACGCAACATGTTTTCTAAGAATTTGTGACATTGGAATAACTGGCAGATTGGGTTGGTTTGGTTTGGTTTGTTTTACGGCATAATCACAATGGGTTATTTAATGCCGCCAAGATTTTTATTGCCGGTAATAATTTTTCTAGAAAAATGTATCGCTGGTAATAATTTTTCTTCAAAAATGTATTGCCGGTAATAATTTTTCTTCAAAAATGTATCGCCGGTAATAATTTTTCTTCAAAAATGTATTGCCGGTAATAATTTTTCTTCAAAAATGTATTGCCGGTAATAATTTTTCTTCAAAAATGTATTGCTTGTAATAATTTTTATACAAAAAGTATTGCTGGTATTAAAATCTACTTTTACACTTTCATCGTGTTTTGAACCCAGTTTAAGGCTTAACTATTTGCCCATCGCTCGGACCCTAAGTGATCAGAGGCCTTGCAGTCGAATATAGTTTATCGTCATAATTAGGACAGGAATAACTGGCAGAGCTTTGCATTAAACCCTAATGACAATATTTGGTACTTGTTTAGTTGTTGGGTTAATCTTTTACCTTTATTTTGCGTTTGCTCCGATGTGATTTTTACTGATGGTATCCTGGTCGGGGTAACATCTATGGCAATACTGTGTAAGATCGTTATGTTGTCTCTTCGTCGGGTTGATGGTTCACGTTTCTCAGCCTAGAAAACCGTAGAAAGCTATGTCATGACCCTTCCGTACGTGGGTCACTTCCATAACGGTGAAGTCGCCTTGACGGACTCATCGTATTTGAGAGCATCACGGATAATATTCTTGCGGAAAGAAATCAGGAGGTTAGATATATATTTTCACAACACCTCTGTGAGGACTGACATAATTACGGATCACTTTAAAATGGGGCTTGGCGCCGCTCTTTCCCAGTATATTCCTCCTTTGCCACAAGCACGCCTGAAGAATCTGAGGAAGCTTTCGATAACGCCAAATACTCTTCAAACCATATAATAATAAATTTATACAGTGACTGTTGCTTGCACAGTAGTGTTGCTTCCAACAAAACCTTCATCAAATGATGATTCTGGGTTCAGGGTTTACTAGCTAGAGTGACCCAACAGTACCTCACGAGAGCACCAGGATTTGTTGGATTGTCGTCACGCTTTGGGACTGACATATCTATGCTGATGCAGTTAGGGGTTTATTCTCGATCTTGTTTTTATAAATTTCCTTTTGTCTGATGGTGTAAGTCCAAGATTAGTCAGTTATGCGGAGGTTGAGTTTGCAATAAAAATCGGCATCCGACCTCGATAGGAAATATATTTCTTGTCCAGCAATTTCTGGCATATTGTTCTCGGAGATCTTCATAGCTTTCTAACTTAAGCTGATGCGGCCATTCGAAATTTCCTTCAAAAGGGACTGTTACTTCAACAACGAAACCTCTCTTCAGCTTAACGGACCAGATGACAATATGCGGTTGCTGGTCCGTTAACGTTATTTCAGTTGGAAATGCGATTTTATGTTCCAAATCAATTACAACGAGCAGTTCGTGCAACCATTAAACAATCATGGTTTGTGCGCATGCTCACGCGAAAATTTCGAATTGTTTCCTTCTTTAACGAAATTGCTTTACTGATGTTATTAATCAAAGTTTTATTGATAGTCTCACAACACATTTTTGTAGCATCGGCAATAATTCTCAGGATATGTTAGGGTCCCAGCTATTGGCAAATAATTAACCACCAAACTGGGGTCAAAAACACTATGAAAGTGTAAAAATAGGTTTTAATACAGCAATACATTTTTGTAAAAAAATTTACCAGCAATACATTTTTGAAGAAAAAAATTATTCCAACCATTATTACAAGTAATATATTTTTTTGAAAAAAATATTACCAGCAATACACTTTTGAAGAAAAAATATTACCAGCAATACATTTTTGAAGAAAAAATATTACCAGCAAAATGTTTTTGAAAAGAAAGAAGTTACCAGCACTGGGGGGTGGGGTCTTGTCGGATTTATATAACTCATTGAGGTTGAGATGCCGTAAAACAAAACAAACCAAACCAAACAAAACTTCAGGACATCATTGTGTCTCTACGTGTAGCTTCTTACAGTATTATTATTATTATTATTATTATTATTATTAAGTCATGAACTATTGAAAAGCATCAAAAATATTCTGATGACAAGTTCAAATCAACAACTTTTCTTTGTCTTATTCTATAAGTTCATGCCTACTAACATAGGTGCCATGTACCTATTACGTATTGGTTACACATATCTTTCTTATTATTACCATATATATATATATATATATATATATATATATATATATATATATTATCAATAGAACAAACCTAATTACAAAGAATTAACAACTACACCTTTGCTTTACAAAGAAAACATCTTGACTCAAATGACTTTGCCACATCTTTGTGCGAACATGGAAATGTTTGTGCGGTTAAAAAACAAAATATAAGATTGCATGTACAGTGAGATGTTGCAGAAATATTTCTGGATTTTAATAAGAAACACATGCAAATTGGATGTCAGAAATGTTGTTCGAAGATGGTAGAACAGGGTTTGGAGGCATATCAACAGGACCACTATTGTATAGCTGGTCACTCGTATTCAAGGATACCTGTCTACCTGGGCGGTTAGCTTATCCCTATAGCAGATTCTCAATCAGGCATATTTGTGTTTTCTCAATACCCACAGAGCCAACCTTTGGTGTATACTGCAACTATACTGAGCAGTCCTTAATTACAGTTTCTGGGAAAGAACGTGTTATCCAGCGTGATCAAGAATTTGAACAAGGACAGCACGCTCATGTCCTGGGCCACGATGACTTGTGACTTCGTTCTAGCACAGCTATTGACGGCTCTCAACGGTTCCGTCTACCCAATTTCACTCACAAGGCTTGAGTCAACCCGTAGTATGGTTTTTATGCACTTTCCAAAGGTGCCGCACGCTGGGATCGAACCCTTCAGTCCGATTACATTAAGAAGTCTCCTTCCTGACAAATCGACCATGGTGAGATTCGAACCCAGGTCTCATGGTCAGAATGCGAAAGTTCTAACCACTCGGTCACGTGCCCGTGTCGATCTCTATTGATTTGCGCTATAAAGAGGAACTTTTTTTTTTTTTAAGCTTATCACCCCAAGCAAGGTTGGAAGCCACTAGCACGCAAGGGGTTACAGAAGGTTTGGAGGAAGAGCAGATAGGAGTGGCAAGGGAGGGGATGTGGAGAAAGATAGTGGATCGATCAAGGCAAGGGGGTTACAGAAGATTTGGAGCAAGTGCAGATAGGAATGAAAGGTGAAAGGATGTGGAGTAGGGAAGTGGATAGATCAAGGCAACTGGAGATGTCGATTGACGTTACACTTAAATAGTTGGAGATTGTATTTGTCAGGGAAACAGGAATAAGGAAGGGAGTTCCACAGGCGAGATGTGCGAGACATGAAGCTATTGGAGTAGAAGAGACGTCTACATCTAACAGTTTCAACGGAGAAGGGGTGGGAACGGGATGCCAGCCTCGTAGGACGTTTAAATTCATGAGGCCTAGGAACCAGCGAAAGCAGCTCATCGGAGCAATTACCGTGAGAGTATTTGTAAAAAAGACAGAGCGAGGCAACGTCGCGTCTGTGAGAGAGCGACTCCAGACGAGATGACAGATCAGGGCCAATTACATTGCATATCCGTCTCTGGATCTTATCAAGAACCCTGAGGCAAACAGCAGGGGCTCCAGACCATATATGGCAGCAATACTCCATGCAATGGCGAATGGTCGATTTATAGATTTGGAGGATCGATTCCGGGGAGAAAAATATCCTGGCTCGGCACAGGGAGCCAACAGAGCCATGATCGTGCAGTGTCTAAAGGAAGACGGCACATGAAAGACAGATTTTCTCACCAGGTTTCATAGTGTAAGTTTGATGCCGGAATTAATAATTATACAAACATTTTTACACTAAGATGCAAGTTGTTACTGAGAGTGAAAGAAGAAAAAACTTAGCAAACGTTATTGCGGAGAAAGTACAATAAAAGAACAAGTTTCAAAAAGATAAAATGTGATGTTGCATATAAATTTTAAAAATCGTAATTGACAGGAAAACAAGAAAACAAAAGAACACCTTGGCCAAGATGTTTTTGATAAGACATGATTAAAATACCACTTAAAGTTATATCTAGTATTTTTTAGCGTTTCCCCCCAGGCAAGACAAGAAGCCACTAGCACGCAAGGGGTTACAGAGAGTTGGAGCGAGAGCAAATAGCAGTGATAGAGAAAAGGATGAAGAGAAGGATAGGGGATAGATCAAGGCATCTGGAGACGTCGATTGACATTACATTTGAATATTTGGAGATTATAGCTATCAGGGAAACAAGAAAAGGGGAGGTAGTTCCACAGGCGAGAAGTGCGAGACATGAAGCTATTGCAGTAGAAGAGACGGCTACATTTAACAGTTTCGACAATGAAAGGGCGAGAGCGAGATGCCAGCCTAGTTGAACGCTTAAATTAAGTCTGGGAACCAGTGAAAGCAGCTCCTCGGAGCAGTTACCGTGAAAGTATTTGTAAAAAAGACAGAGGGAAGCAACGGCACGTCTGTGAGAAAGCGACTGCAGACGAGATGCCAGATCAGGGCCAATTACATGGCATATCCGTCTCTGGATTTTATCAAGGACCTTGAGACAAACAGAAGGGACTCAAGACCATATATGGCAGCAATACTCCATGCAAGGGCGAATGGTTGATTTGTAGATTTGAAGGATCGACTCCGGCGAGAAAAATCTCCTGGCGTGGCACAGGGAGCCAACTTTCTTTGCGGTGGACGAAGCTGTTGACTCAATGTATTTGTCCCATCTCAATGTATTGTCAGCAGTCAATGTGAGACCAAGCAGTCGCAAAGAGGTGCTCTCGTGGAGTTGAGCGTCAGACATTCTAATGGGGGCAGGGATGGTTCTCTCTGGTGAGTAATAGAGAGAAATTTTGTTTTTGAGACATTAAAGTTAACCAGCCAATTTCTGCGCCTGTCGACAATCGATTGGATGTCCTTTTTGAGATAAACGGCCAAGTTAGTTTTGTCAGCGACACTAGATTTGTTTTTTGAGGCAGGAGTAAATAGTAGTATCGTCCGCGTAGATGCCTACTTGGGAACCTATGACATCAGGAATATCGTTAATGAAGGTAAGGAACAGAAACAGTTAAGCGATGAGACCTACCTGGCAATCTAGTACTACGCTTAAATTCATGGAACTGAGTCACCAAAGAGGAAAGTTCATTAGAACAATCATCATGAGAATTTTTATAGGCACAAGGAAGTTATGTTACAGCCGAGATGCAAAGTCAAGTCCGATAACATTGCAAATACTTCTTTGGATTTTGCCAAGAAGTTTTAGATAGATACCAGAAGTATCAGACTAAATGACAAAAATATTCGGTGAACAGACGAATGGTAGACTGAACGGCGTGTTTAGTTTTTGACTGAGGTGTCGATAGTCAGGTTAAATTTCATATGAAACTGAGTGACTCAAATTATTGTTTAAAGACAAAGGGAATGACTTCTGAAGGGAAACCTGCACACTGGGATATCGGAAATAGAAGATACAGTGTAACCCGGATATAAGAGACCCGGATATAAGAGAAACCCGGATATAAGAGCGATTTTATCTGGTCCCAAATTAGAGCCTGTGTTAATGTATATATAATAGACCAAACCCGGATATAAGATAAACCCGGATATAAGAGACTTTCCCCGGCCCGACAACTCTCTTATATCCGGGTTACACTATGCTAAAATTTAGTTATAGAAACATGTCCATGCTTAGAATATTGCTGCCACATACGGTCCGGCGTCCCTGTCATTGACCTTGAGCTTCTTGATGAAATCCATAGAAGAATCAGCAATATTATTGGTCTTGATCTGGCGGCTCGGCTCCAGTCACTTTTTCACTGCCGCTAGGTTGCTTATCTGTGTCTTTTCTATAAATAATTTAACGGTAATTGTTCGGATGAGCTCTTCGCTATGGTACCTAGACATTATGAATTTCAGCGTATTGCCAGACTGGCGTCGAAATCTCATCAATTTACAGTTGAGTTATCTGCAGGTAGACTAAGTTCTATGCTAAGAGTTTCTTTTTTCACACTTTACTGTTGTGGAACTTCCTTCCGGTTCCATGCTTTCCAGACAATTTTAATCTTCAAAAATTTAAATGCAATGTCAATCGCTATCTACTGTTCCCCCCCTGCTTACTCTTTTCTCTTCCCGCTCATTGTTAATGTCTTTCTTCCTAATTCTTCCACACTCTGTAAACCCCCCGCTTGTGTCTTAGTGGCTTTACTACCTTGCATAGAGTGAAACAAATTTTTAAAAAAAGATTCTAATTTTGTCGAGGAATTGAAGCAAATGTTAACGCATTTATTGATTGTCAAAACATAGAATGCTGAATCAAAGATACCGTGAACGTTTATTTGAGAAATATATGTGAGGGCGGCTGAAAGAAATAGAGGAAGACGGTAAAACTGAATGCAAGAGAAATTGTCAAGAAACAATGACTACAGAAGAAAACAAACAACTTACGAAATAAAACGAAGTGAATATTTATTTTTCTGCTGTGTTGATTATCCGAAGCCAATTTACATTAAGTGCATGGAAGAAAATGGTAACGGCCATTTTATTTTGGGGACAAGATCAATATACATCCCACTCACATTATTATTGGTTCAAAGGCAAATAACTATAATATATACTAGCAAAGATACCCAGCACTGAGTGGGAAAATTCGACCGCAATCGAGATCATTGAGCCAGTGCGAACGATTCTTTCCTTAGCTGCATAATATATGCTTCGCTTGGGCTACGAGACATTGATTTCGGAAGTTTCCTTCTCTTAGAACGGTTGCTACCGAAGGCTATAAAATGCAGTGTTACTAGTTACTCGTAGCTGGGACTGGGGGAAAAGAGATGGATCTATACCTTTCCGAAGGTTATTAACATGTAAGTGAATGTAATGGATTCGACTGGAATTCGAACTCGGCTCTCCGATTCCTCAATCCGATCCGCAATCCATTATTCGGGTGGGAAAAGTAGACTAGTCAAATTAGTTATTTTCAGTAAAACATGCTGGGTAAGTTCGAAGACACATGTTTTTTAATTGTAACAACAAAACCGCATTTATTTCATGTCATAGATTTTACATAAAACTTGGAAACACATGAGAAAACTGTTAACTTTATACTCAAGCAGTTTCAGTATGTACATTATTCGGACTATTGTCCTCATGTTTGTTGCCATATTTATCACAACGTTTCGGCCGTTTGTATGCTCCAGCCTTCTTCATGTGGTTGGAATGTCGAACTGAACCCTTTATTTCGCTCGCTGGGGTAGACTGTTCTAGTTCCACGTGCCATGTCTAATGGATATCAGTTATCAGTTAACTCCTGTTAATTCACCTCTCCACTGCCTTAACTAGGTATTGAATTCACAACCCATGGCATAGTGGATAAAGGCGTTGGTAAGATCCACTGACAGGACACAAATATTCACAAAACACGTCATTGTAAATATCTTTGTAATAATAATAATAATAATAATAATAATAATAATAATAATAATAATAATAGATTCCGATAGAGTCATTAAAGGGATCCCTAGTAGCCCAAGCCTAAAAGCAATACTCACAAGTACAACTTACACCTTACGAATGGCTTTATCTATGTAACCAGACTCCTTTTGAGATGCCGAGTGTTTACAATGGAGTATTGCCGACATATCCAGGTTAGTAATCACTTTCCAGTCTCGACAAATCCAAAAGCGGTTTACGTAACCTTATGGGTGATGAATTATTTCCCAAACTAGAACGAAACGTTGCAAACCAGTCACTAACGTATCGCTATTTCAATGGAACATTTTCTGACGAGATGCATTTCTTGGTTGCCTCAGTTCTTAGTTCCTTCTCAGCTATATACTACAATGTCATGTACACTGTATCCAGCCAACATAATTCTTCTCACGAACCGCTACTTTGAGGCATCGACTCCCGAGAGGATGCTTCCCCGATCATTCCAATCTTACCATGTTCATGTCTACAGTTAACTTGTCTTTTCAAAATATCTCATTAAACTGCGACTCTTATATCTCCATCCTTTAGAACAACAAATTCCTTTAGTAAGCCCTCGACTTCAAGTTGTTCTTCGTATAGTATAGGGCGTGTATTAGTAAAAAAACATAAAATACAAGAAAAATATGCATATATTGTCTATCTTTAGTGCCACATACTCTCATTAATATATATAAATATATGTCGTTATATATTTATATATGTACATTTTTTTATATAAATATATGTGTTCATATACGTATGCATTTGAGAGATAAACCAAAATTCAAATGACTTACCTTTGGATTTTTACAGATATGCCATTACGCTCGTCAGGGTAAAATAAATCTGTTGAATTCATTAAAAGATGACTTAATTATTATTTATTTTAAATTTTATTTATTTTAAATCGTTATCATCATCAGGCCGAGAATTCTTCTCGGATTCTCCTGACTTGCTCCTTCCAACCATCTGTGTCAGACATCGCCGTCGGCAGTTCCTCAAGATGGCATCTAGAGTCATCTACAATTTGGTCAATGTAGGTGTGATGAGGTCTCGCAACCGATCTTTTGTCGCGCCATCGGTTGCATAGTAGGGCGTCGCTCACAAGTTCTGACTTACTTCTCCAGGAGTGAACAGCTAGCCGAAGACGTCTCTCTCTCTCTTAGCGAAACTGAGATAGGAGGAATAAATTATATAAAAAAGACAATTATTGACAACAACTGAATTTCAAAACTGTTCTATACTAAAATTATTTTTTAGAAGCTCATATAAAAAGTTAATGAATAAATAAATCACTTTTCTCAATTATTCCTACCTCTACACATATGCCGGATTCTTGGATGGAGTAAGTTCTGGAAACATGAACATTCATGCCCACAGCCGCACAACAAAAAGAAAATCGTAGTATGAAAACAAACGTTTTTTTCTTGACACCGCTATTATTTTAACTACCAACTACGGCAATGTTTATTGTTTTAAAAAGCGATTATTAGAATTGTAATAAAACCTAAACATATGATGAAAGTGAAATTATACTTTTGTCGTTCTTGAGAATTTACAACAAATATATTAAACACTATTTATTAGATCATTTATTGGAATGGTTAGCAAAATATTGGTTTATTGCCAATCAATTCGAACCTTATAAAATCAAAATAATAGTAAGGATTTTCCTTAGAGCTGGTTCACATATTTTAATAAATCTTTGCGTTCGCTTGTCCCCAGGCCTCGTGAATTTAAACGCCCCACCAGGCTGGCATCCCGCTTCCACCCCTACACCGTGGAAACTGTTAGATGTAGATGTCTCTTCTACTCCAATAGCTTCATGTCTCGCACATCTCGCCTATGGAACTCCCTTCCCTATTACTGTTTCCCTGACAAATACAATCTCCAACGGTTTAAGTGTAGCGTCAATCGACATCTCCAGTTGCCTTGATCTATACACTTCCCTTCTCCACATCCTTTCATTTTTCATTCCTATCTGCTCTCGCTCCGGATCTTTTGTGGCCCCCTTGCCTTGATCGACCCACTGTCTTTCTCTTTCTCCACATCCCCTCCCTTGCCACTCCTATTTGCTCTTCCTCCAACCCTTCTTTAACCCCTTGCGTGATAGTGGCCTCCGGCCTTGCTTGGGGTGATATGATTAAAAAAAAAAAAAAAACTAATGAAAAAACAAATTGTATTCATATTTATTGATGATAAATTGTTAAATCATATATATTACATTGCATTATATATAATACTATTGTATTAGTTTTTCGTATGTTGTAAAAATAAAATTATAATAATCTAATAAATGAATAAATAGTATTTAATATTATTGTACATTTTCACGAACCGAGAAATATATAAACTCACTTTAAAACGTTTTTTTTGTCATTTCCAACCCTAATTCTTATGAATGTGAAGTTAGTTTGTAGTAATCATAGTTTAATAATTGAGCGGTAATTCTAGTATTAATTCGCTAGATTCATTTCGAATAATATTTAACAGAAAGTAAATGTGAATATGTTACTTAATTAAGTAGTTTAGGTTTCCTTAGTTATTTAGGCTTTTTTACTTATTCAAGTATTTTTAGTTATTTCTATTTTTTCATTGCTTAGATTAGGCCATCGTATTATTTTAATTGATAGATTACAAAACTGGTAAGGAATTTCAAATAAACAATACGAAATAAATTTGTAATGAACGGTTTCGTAAATTAATGTAAATGGGAGATAGGTTTTATGTGTGCGTGTCCGTGCGTGTGTGCGTGTATGAGGCCTGAACGTGCATTACATTTTTCTAATTTCGTTTGGTTAAGTATATAGGGTTAGACTTAAAGATTTTTATATAATAGTAAGAGTAATGAATATTTTTTATGAAAAATAAGGTAAGTGGTAAGGTTTAGTTATCGAATTAGTATTTAAAACGTAAAACATTGGATTGAACTTTGCAAGAACAAGTCCAGCTTACCTCGTTATGAATTCCGTGGAAATAGCGCGAATCAAAACCGGATGAAGCAAAATACAAGACTATATAGGAGGGAAGGGGGAAAAGCCTTTATTTCATTGGCTGATGTTGACTGACGTCCAACTTACCTCGTTATGTATTCCGAGGAAATAGCGCGAATCAAAACCGGATGAAGCAAAAATACAAGACTATATAGGAGGGAAGGGGGGAAAGTTTTTTTTTTCATTGGCTGATGTTGACTGACGTATGTCAATAAGAACGGTCGGAATCCTAGCCATATCTGAATTGTTTGGCAATGTCGAGGTGAGTAGCACGACGCTATCGAGGAAGCGGCCTGACCCTTTTGAAATCAGGTTGCTGTTTGAACCGATATGATGCAAAACCCGAAACCGGCAATGAAGACAGTGCATCACTGAAGACCTTCCTTGATGCATCTGAAATGTATTAGTCTAATATAAATGTATAAGTATATTTGGGTTTTATTACAATTTTTAAATAAAATAATTGCGGTGACAATGGAAAATACGACTTTTGAACCAGCGTATTTTATTTACAGGAACGAAGGTCCAAGTTTGACTAAGTTTCTATGTAGAGCATATTGTAGTGCATTCTTTCGTGTAGGTTTAATGTGATATTGACGATCGTGTGTCTCTTTTTATTTTATTTTTGATTTTGAGTAGCATTCCTTTGAAATATGTTTTTTTCTTTTCTTATTTCATCTGTTTTCTTCTGAGAATGCAGTTTCTTAGAATTAGGAACTTGTGATCTCTGTAGAATAGTGTCTTTCTTTAATGATCCTGAGTAGTCGTGTCCGTTTGTTCTGAAGATCACTTTAAAGCATCGGGTTGACAGACGGCATGCAGTGCTGATTCGTATGTCCACACATTATGCATCTATAAAAGGTCTATCTTCAATGGTGAGCCTCTTCCTTTATATATACAGCAAATATCTCCTTTCCCTCCCACCCTCCCCATCTCTCTCTCTCTCTCTCTCTCTCTCTCTCTCTCTCTCTCTCTATATATATATATATATATATATATATATATATATATATATAATACCAGATCCTTAAGTGGTAAGGATTATTCCAAGTAGGTATTCTTAATATAAAAATGTCAAATCTATGAGAATGACTCAATGTACAAAGCAATATGAATAGTAAGGAAAAAACTTAAAACATCATTTATAAATTTTAATTTAAAATCGGTTATAAATTTATATCAGCACACACACACACACACACACACACACACACACACACACACACACACATACATACATACATATATATATATATATATATATATATATATATATATATATATATATATAAATAAAAAGGAAAGAACAGTAAGATATAAAATCCGGTGTTCTTATAGATATTTTTATTTTTACACAATAGTGCTCAATGTAAATTTAAATTTACAGAGCATTAATATTATAAATTAATAGATTTAAAATATTGTTTTATCGCTACACAGCGATAACCATGTTTCAGAAATGGAAGCTAAAGCCCTTGAATTTAATTTTGTTATTAAACCAAAGACATTAGTTCCATTTCCTCATCAAGCGAATTTTGGAGTAACTTACTTTTTAAAAATTTACGGTTGTTAACGGCACTGCAAAGATTCATAATTGAGGGTTTCCAAGGTTACCGATAAATCCATTCATCTAGACAAGGGGTGGTAGAGGGTTCAATTTTTTAAATTTCATTGTATCAGTTAATAGTTACATTTGAAAGCGGGGTTATGTTTAGGGATTGGTAGGGATGTATCTTTTAACAAATTCTGACATCCGCTAAGTTCATGTCATCTGGGTTTTTTTCTAACGGCAAAAATTCTTATGGTATTTTTTCTAATTGTATATTTAAAGATTTTGAGGGACTGTTTAGGCTAGAATATGTTTTAACCACCTTTCTAAAAAAATATTTTTAATATTTAATATACTATACTTCTTTTTAAAACCAAGTAAATGTATTAGAATTACTTACAGTATTTAAAATTATTTATTCTTATCGAGTATAAGTAAATATGGATATTGCTAGTTTTTTTTTTTAAGTAAACTTTATGACAATGACGGCAAAGGTGGCTAAATTATTTCACTAATTCAGTAAACATTTATTTATAAATTTAGTAATATAAATTTCCCCATGTATGTATAAAGGACATTTAATGTTCAATATTATATTCTAACTTATTAATTTCATTTGACTTTAGGTGTTCACTTGGATTCTTTTCAGTGTTTGAATTGCTTTGAGAGAGGTGTTATGGTTAGAGTACGTTTTATTTAATTACAATTTTAAAAGATGTTTATATATATATATATATATATATATATATATATATATATATATATATATATATATTATACTGATACATTGGAACATGCATGTTACCACGACAAAAATGCATATTTGTTTCGACGTCTAATTTAGACATCTCATCAGGTGGTTATCATTGGTGGTAATAAACGATTTTATTTAAAAACACAATGTATTAAACATCGCTTCTTTTTACATATTTGAAAATTTTCTATAGAAGGCAAAGAAACAAATATATATATATAAATTTTCGATAAGAGGTAAAAGCAGATTAAAGTAAAAAAATAGGAAGAGAATAAGGAATCAATAAAAGGAATAGAAAGAGGAAAAAAAGGCATTAGAAAGCATAAGAAATCAACGCTACTGGAGAGAGAGAAAAGCAAAAAAAAGCATACGAAATCACCCCCCGCCTACAGAGAGAAATCAATAAAAGGAAAAATGAAGAGGAAAGAAAAGAAACGCATAAGAAAACAACCTTAGTACAAAGAGGAAAGAAAAGAAAGTCACGAGAAAGCATAAGAAATCAGTCAGAAGGAAAGAAGAAGAAAGGAAAAAGAAGCATAACAGCCCTACTACTAAGACGAAAGAAAAGAAAGACATAAGAATCAAGCCTACTACACAGAGAAAGAAAAGAAAAGAAAGGAAAAAAGGAGAGGTGTGTATACAAATTTTACAGATATAAAGGACAAGGAAAGAGAAGGAAATAAGATATGAGAAGTTGTTGATAGCAGTTTCAGCCAATGAAGACACATTAATATCGAAAATTCAAAAGTAAACGGAAATATAACGCGACAAGATAGAAACATATATTAGATACATTGTAGCCTTTCAAATGATGACATTGTGAATGAAATCATATATTTAAACAGAAACGTAGTATGTAAATAAAAGACGCTTTAAGAAGAAAAAGCATATACAAACAAAACAACTACTTAAACTATGCCGACCTTACATTATAAATTAAAATACAAAATAAATTTTAAATATTTATATGACTTTTATATATTTTAAATTAAAAACTATTATCAAACAACATCAGTAAAATCATTATAAGCCAATACACGGCTAACTTACTACCAGTAATTTACGAATACTAACCTGTTTAATACCTTAATCTAGAATAAACCACTAAAGATAATGTTAATATTTTTATATAAAAGTAATATAACATAAGGGGAGTGATTATTGAGTTAAAAAGTTCAGGAAGATTGTAAGGTTAATTACTTAATATGCATGCAATTTACTGTAGTTTCATATCTCTGATTTAATAATGGATAGCTAGTCAAGAGTTTAATGTTCTGCATTGTTTGATAATTTTCCATTTAATTTCAGGTGTTTTGTTTTCCTATTTCAATTTCCAAAAATATTTAGAAAGTGAAGTCATATTTTGCTTGTCAGCTTTAGGAAAGGATGAGAGATGATTATACAAACGTATTTTAAAAGTATTCGTTTTGCTACCAATATATATTTTAACAATCCTGGGATTTTCAATTGATGAAATAGAACACATATACGCAAGGGATTTCGTTAGAAACTTGTTAAATGAAGGACATTGGTTAGGGTTTCTACTATTACATAGTTTAGTTATACGAGACAAATTAGAATCAGGACTAGTTATTAGTGTTATATAATTTCAATGTTTTATTGTTGTGTGATTTAATTATTTTCTGTAGATTATTAGTACATCTATAGCTAAGCTTTAAAGTATTCCGATTGAAAATTTTACATAATGAATTACTTTTAGGAAAATGTTTATCAATTAAGTTAAGAACTTGTGTCCCAATTTAGTACGAAATAATTAATTAAATGTAGGGATATACAATATGATATTCCTGTTTCTATTTTTCTTTCTGGAACGGACATAATCGTCTGCAAACTTAATTTCAGAAGATCTGAACCCACTATCCATAAGAACTTTGTCATAAACCGTTTTATATTTCTCGATTATCTCTTTGTTAAAGGAGTGTTGGTTAATACGCCGTTCAAAAGATTATGGATTATATTGGATTAAAGATGGCGGATGATTGGAGTTAGGGTGGATATAAATCGGGTTGTCATTGTTTTTTATGTAAGGCTGAAAATTATTGAGAGCTAAATTTAAAGTTACATCTAGGAAATCAACTTCTTTGATATTGGAATTAATTATTATGCTAAGATTAAAAGATTTACATACTCTATGAATTAATTTTCTAAGTTTATCAACTTTATTTCCAGTAGAGTTATTTACAACCATTAGACCATCGTCCCTATAGAGCCCTATACTATTTAAATCAATATCTTCATACGCTGTAAGGTTGTACAATAAAAGCAATCTAACTAAATCAGAAGACTCTGCAGAATCCAATGATCTTAATGTTATGTCGAAATTATCAACCGAATTTTTAATCCACTGTTCGTTATCGTGGATTAAGACTGGTCTTTTACTGTTCAAAATAATGTTAATTTCATCCTTCGAAATGTATGAATAAACTTCAGAAAATGTCAATGCTAATTGGAAAAGGTCATTAGAGATAGAGGAATAAAAATTCACGATATCGAATTGGATGAAAGTAGTGCAGTATTCAGATTTTTAAATCAATACGCATCCTTTGTGTTGGAAACACCAAGGCTTTTGATGAAGAAATACGTCTTCTATCTCACCCTTCGTAAAAAATCTTCAGTCTTTAAGGCTAACTTCTGAAAGTACTCCGGTTTGTTTGGGATGGGAATATTTTTCAGCGAAAGTCAGAAATAAACTAATTGTTCTTTTTTATTTTTTATTTAATATGATTTTTCTTTCTTTTCCTTTCATGGAAATGATTTATATATTTGTTTCTTTGCCTTCTATGGTAAATTTTCAAATATGTAAAACGAAGTGATATTTCATAAGCTGATTTTTTTTTAATAATCGTTAATTACCACCAATGTTAAATACCTGATGAGATATCTAATTTGGACATCGAAACAAATAGGAATTTTTCTCGTGGTAACATGCATGTTACAATGTATCATTATAATATATATTACTAAAAAATATCTATTGCTCTACTCTTGTATTGATCCCTTTGTTAATTAATGTTATGAACGTTTGGATTTATATTCTTTTCGTTCTTTACATTTGTGTGTGTGTGTGTGTATATATATATATATATATATATATATATATATATATATATATATATGTATATTACAATATTTAAAAAAAAAATATGATCCCTTCGCTACATAAGAGTTCTCATGTTTCAAAAGCGAGAGCCGAGACACCTAATATAATTTTTGAAATAAAAATAAAAATACTAAGGAACTCCGGATTATTTACCTAACGTGTTCTTTCCTATTTTTCGGCATACCTACACACACACACACACACACACACACACACACACACACACACACACACACACACATATATATATATATATATATATATATATATATATATATATATATATATATTATAATGAAGAGAAAGAACAGTAAGATATACAATCCGGTGTTCTTATTAATATTTTTATTTTTACAAAACAGTGCTCAATACAAATCTACAGAGCATACATATTATAAATTTACTTATTTAAGAATATGGTTCCATCGCTACACAGGAATTACCATGTTTCAAAAAAACGAAGCTAAAAAGTTCAAATTCAATTATAGAATTAAATTAAAGTCCCTAGTTCTGTTTACGCATAAAAATGAAACAGAAATATGGAAATTTATAATCTATAATAATAATAATACATATATATATATATATATATATATATATATATATATATATATATATTCTCAACAGCTACACTTTATTAAAATGGAGTCGGTCTGATGAGGCAGGTATAGATATGTATGTCTGCTAAAATAAATTTATAACTGATTTATATGATGTTTTAAGTTTTTTTCTTACTATTATATATATATATATATATATATATATATATATATATATATATATATATATATATATATATATATATATATGATTAAAACGGAAGATGGTCCAGGTGTGTTTTTATAATATATAGATTTAATAAGCCGAGTGATTAAAACTGAGGAACAAAAACACAACAAAATGATAACAATGCTGACAAGATTGATGACATCATATATTAACCATATTTCTCATCTCGTTGAAAAAGTAAACAGGCGTGTTCGAAAATTCTGATATTAAAATCTTTTTCTTCGGGTTTCAGTTTAGTCAAAACGCTAATATATATTAAATATCATCAATTGTCTATTTATTCCTCCCATTTCATTAATCGGCCTGTTATATATATATATATATATATATATATATATATATATATATATACACACACACACAAACACACACACATACACACACACATATACACACACACACACACACACATATATATATATATATATTTAGTTTACGAAAAACTAGGTAATCCGTATGGGTAGACCCAAGGAGGATAAATTTCAGAGAGCTCAATGTAAATCAGAGCTAATAATTTAAATAAAAACAGACCACTTTATGGTTCCATATAATAAATTATTTCACCACAGACCTGTTAAAGGACCGCGGATCATCAGATTTTACTTCCAAAGGTTGAATCCGCAGTCCTTTAAAAGGGCTGTGGTGAAATAATTAATTATATGGAACCTTAAAGTGGTCTGTTTTTATTTAACATATATATATATATATATATATATATATATATATATATATATATATATATATATATATATATATATATATTAAAAAGAGAAAGCGCAAACGTTTTTGGGTGTAATTATTTTTAAATATATATATTCCATAATTTTGCTACATTGTTTCCGGTCTCGCGACCTTCATCAGGCAAAGCGTGGAGATTTCCACATATTATTATAATTTTTTCTTATGTTTTTCGATGTTAAATATTCTCGATATGTTATTTTTACTTAATGCCAGTATTTCAAATAAACGCCCAGTTTTGTGTTTTTATTTTTATACAGCCTGTATTACATACATCGGCTTACGCAGTCGCTAAATTTTAATAAAAAAAAGAATCTCTCACGTCTTAGACCGCACGGTCACAAATAGAAAACAGCCTAGCACGGGAAAAGATAACTTAAGGTACTCTTACAAATGGGGCGCAGTTTCGATCCCTTCCGGAGATCGCGTTTTCTTTAGTAAGATTTCTTGAGTGCGCAGATCGTTCTTTCAAATACGGCTATCCACTAAGAATAACGTCTGATATATATATATATATATATATATATATATATATATATATATACATATATATATATATATATATAAAGTTGCGGCCAAAATGTTAGGAACGGCATTGTTTTTGTCAGAAAAGTAGGTATAAGTTTTTATCAAAATTGTTTTATATTCTATAATTTTCACAAACAATAAATACGATATTATTTATTGTCTGAGATTTTGGTGTAATTTGAGAGGATAATACAAAAGTTATGTTTGATTTAGTGATTTACTGCAAAACCCATGGCGGCCAAAATGATCAGAACGGTTGTTTTTACTCTGTGTTTTAGTATATTTAACCGGCTAATTCTATTTTTTTAAATTTGTTTACGTGACGGTTCGTTTACGAAACATTAGTAAGAATATCTGCAGTGTACTTTGTTAATATATTGCCAATTACTCCGTTACCAATTCGTCAGCAGATTATTAAGCTTCGAAAGAAGGATAATTTAAGTATTGAGTCTATTGAAAAGATTGTTAACAGGTCAAAAAAATTTCGTAAGGTCTACGATGATTGTGGTTCGTGTGAAGCAAGAAAGTCTACAGGTAGGCCAAGAAAAACGACCAAGAGAGAAGATCGTGCTATGGCAAAATTGGCTAAAAAGGACAGATTTAAAACTGCTGCTACTGTTTCTCGGGAAATGAGCATTGTACTGAAGAAAACTTTATCTCGAAAAATTGTGTCTCGTCGTTTAGTTGAACATGACCTACAAGCAAGAGCACCTCCAGTGAAACCACTGATCAGCTCCAAGAATAAAAAGTGTCGTCTAACCTTTGCAACCGAACATGTGTTGTGGTCTCAAGACGAATGGAAAACGGTGCATTTCAGTGATGAATGTAAGTTTATGTTATTTGGATCAGATGGGGAAAGGTACGTTCGTCGAAAAGTAGGTGAAAAATTGTTGCCTAAATGCCTTAAGACTAGTGTTAAATTCGGGGGATAAAGTGTCATAGTTTGGGGGATGATATCTGGAGATGTTGTGAGCCCTTTGGTGCGATTACAGGGAAAGGTAAATGCAGGAGTTTATAAACAACTTGTAAAAGATCATGTCTTGCCTGTGCTGAGAAATTCAACAAAGCGACCACCCATATTCATGCAGGACAATGCCCCATGTCACCAGGCTTAGGTGGTCATGAACTTCCTCAAGGCTTAAAAGTTTATTGTTATGGATTGGCCTGCTTAAAGCCCAGATCTCAATCCTATTGAAAATGTGTGGAATATTCTAGAACGTTCGAAAGCCAGAAATCCTAAAACAACCGAGCAATTATGGAATGCCCTTCATGAAGAATGGAATAAGATCACCCAGCAAGAAATTGAAAATTTAATTTCCTCATGCAGTCAAAGATGTCAAAGTGTGATTGAAGCTAAAGGGCTTCACACTAAATATTAAATAATTCCAGTATTCTCTGTCATTTTTATTATTTTGTTATTTTTTTCAACCCTTCTGATCATTTTGGCCGTTATGGGTTTTGCAGTAAATCGCAAAATCATCCACAACTTTTGTATTATCCTCTCGAATTACACCAAAATCTCAGACAATAACAATTAATATGGTATTTATTGTCTGTGAAAATTATAGAATATAAAACAGCTTTGATAAAAACATATACCTACTTTTCTGACGAAAACAATGACGTTCTGAACATTTCGGACGCAACTGTATATATGTCTTTAATTACGTAAATATTCATATACGAAGTCTGACCATTTCTGTTGGGTTAACTTCGTACTTCTGGAAGAACAACCCTAGCCCCTTTGTTGGTAAAATATCTCTGCCATTGAATTCGTACTTATTAGATGTGAGCCTAACCACGAAAAACTTACTTGGATCTGAAATTGCAAAGCCACGCAAAGTCAACAGGTTCAAGTCGAAGAAATGTATGCATACCCTTATTTGCCCACACACATCATATATATATATATATATATATATATATATATATATATGTGTGTGTGTGTGTGTGTGTGTGTGTTAAAGAAAGTTCGATGTATTCGAACAATATCTTCATTTGTCATTTTACTCAATCTTTTGCGTGTGATACCCGAGTTTACATGGACGAAAAAAGGATAGGTTCAGAAAAAATTAAAACTAATATTCATTGCTCGAAGCCTTTTAACCACTTTTGCATGAATGGGGAATTGCTGATGATATATGCAGTATATCAATTCCATAAGTCTACAGAGACGAAAATCCTCCAAAATCAGGAAGCGGTAAATAATATCAGCTAAAAATAATGTCTAATAGCCTTAATTCCGCCATTGAATAATGCGAGGATATTCTGACTTCCAATGTGAATGATGAATTCTATAATTAAATTTAACACAATGCATTTTCCTTTATCAAAAAAGAGGATTATCTATAAATAAATCATAAGTAATAGATTACCCAAAATAGTAGAAATTCTTTAGCAAATATACTTAGATTATTTTAATTAAATTCGTTACGTTGTTGCTAATTTATCGTCCTGAAACACTTTAAAAATATATTCTGGCCAAATAACAACACTTCAGATATTATTGTAAGCTGTTCACGCGTTACAGGAACCCAAATAGGGCTAATTCTATTGTTGTGATCAGAATTTTGACAAACCCAACTGATTTAGGATCGTTTGAACCCCGTGTGCGTGGATCTGACAGCGGTGGATTGTTATTGTTTAAGTTTTGATATAAGCCCCCAAATGCGTGAAAGCGGTAAGTACTGTATAGTAATAAAGGAGTGATGTCATCCTCTATCAGGTTTCTTGGTATACCATGATTGCAGAAGGGTGAGGCAAGCCCTATCTGTCGATATGTAATCGGCCCATGAGTTCAGGTTCTTTCTCTCAACCTCCCCATCTCTCTCGTTTCCTCCAAGAAACGATGCGTACTGTGTCTCAGCCACTTAAAATAAAGTAAGCTAAAACAAATCGGAATAAAAAAAACTTGTCCGTCGGTAATTCAGTCTGAGGTGCAGCGTCGAGGTCCCTACTGACGAATTGCCGATAAGCCACTAGAAGTCAGAGACCCCGCGCAACGCAACACTTGGTTGGGTCGAAAGATTTTCAGCACTTTCTAACCATGGTGTATTTTGTGTAATGATTAATCCTGTGTGAGTGGAACATTGTGCGTGGCATGATCATAACACAGAATATAAAATTATATTAAAAGAAATAAAATCTAAGACACATCATAAGAGTTCTCACACCAAGAATGAAGGCTTACAGCTACCTCGCGCTGAAACACCGGTTCCCGTAATATCAACGGAGTTAAGAAACGTCGAGCATGGCCAGTACCTAGTTGAGTGACCGCTTGGGAAATAGCAGGTGCTGTAACCTTCGATGCGGGGGTGGTGCAAAACGGAGAGTCGGTGAGGTTTTTCATATTCACCTACATGCAAATACCCTTGAGAAAGGTATGAATCCACTCCTTCTCCCCCAGCTATGGGTTAATTTGTAAGACTTGTATCACTAAAACCATTGTTATCTTCAAACAAAAATAGAATCCCGTACAAAATAGATTGCTGATACGCCGCTAAACAAAAACAACGAACCAACCAACCTAAGGAAGAAAATATTGAAAATGAATATGGGATAAAATTAAAGCGCTCGAGCAAAATTGATTGGAAAATATAACCTCTAAAATAATCGCTTTTGTATAATCAAGCTAATGACTTAGCTCTATCTATAAAAGTCAGGATGTGTGTGTGTGTAACGAATGCACGGCCGCAATTTTCGATGGATTTGCACCAAATTTTACATGCACTCCCATCGATAGTGGAAATAATCGAATTTTTCATGCTTCTACGGCAGTTTTCATGTAGTTTGCGGCCATTTTCTACTGGCCAAAGTGAGAGCCTATAGCTGGCTGCCAGGAATAGGCAGGAAGATTCTATTGGCCAGCTGGTAAAAATTGAAATCTGCATGGCACTTTACTCCAATCGGCTCATTCACTTGCTTAAACTCAACGTTGATTCTGACTCCGCAGAACTGGGTTGGGTGTGAAAATGTATTTGTTCTTAACATTCTGTTTTCATTCGGCTTTTCCAGTTACGAGTCTTTTTTAAAGCTGATCGTTTTGTGTTCATTTTGTTTTCGTAACTGATTTAATGTTCAGTATAGAGCTTAGAAAGAATTCACAGTGTGAGATAGGCAAGAAGTAAGGCATGTAGCAACATCAGCACGGCAAAGGTCACTCCTTTAAAGGCAAGGAAGGGCACAAATATTTTAAGTCAAGTGATAGCGATTGCTGTATGAGTCGGACGATTTTTGAATCAAGCGCCGGGCAACGCCGAGCCATGCTATAAGTACAGGTTAAATGTCCTTTATTCGAAATTTCAAAATTCGGAAGTTTCCAAAATCCGGAAGATTTCAGGCGCATTGCATTTTATATTTTGAAGATCATAGATGACCGGGATGTCAAACAATTCCAAAAGATTTTAGTATGTGACACTAGATCTCTAATGATGTATTTATTAAAAAAAGCACATACTAATAGTATCTTATATCGATATTTACTGATTACGCTTGCTATCTTTTAAAATGAATATGTACAAAAAAGAAAGTAGTACTTTTTGTGGCGTGAAAGGTAGGTAAAACCGATTTTGTTTAATATTGCTTTGCCCCTGAAACCCACTTAACACATCATTCCAAACGTCTATGAAAATAGGAATAAACGGCGCTGTATAAGACTGAATACCATTACTGTGGATAAAAGACTTGCATGTCGCTGTTGCATATGTCAATGTTAGGGTTTGATTCTAAAGACATCGTGGCGATCCAGTGGAGATCACAAAGATGTCAAGGAGTGAGACTCCATAGATTTACCACATTGAAAAGGCATAAATCTTTCTTAAGCCTTCCGATATTCAAGACAAAGTGTATGAAGTAAGTGGACAAATATCAAAACCCACTTACATGGTGCGATATCAAACAGATGGGCTAAACTTTTACTCATTTCCTGATACGCGCAATATATGGCTTCGCAGCCACGCCAGTCAACCCCAGAGTGGAGAATTCAAAAGAATCTGACCAACACCATACATGTAGGAAGAATGATAACGTTAACCGTCTGTGAATTTTCTCTAAATAAATACTAATAAATACTAATAAATAGATAAATATTAATAAATACTAATAAATAGGTAAATAATAATAAATAGATAAATATTAACAAATACTAATAAATAGTTAAATAATAATAATAAACAGATAAATATTAATAAATACTAATAAATAGTTAAATAATAATAAATAGATAAATAGTAATAAATACTAATAAATAGTTAAATAATAATAATAAATAGATAAATATTAATAAATACTAATAAATAGTTAAATAAAAATAAATAGATAAATATTAACAAATACTAATAAATAGTTAAATAATAATAGACAGATATTAATAAATACTAATAAATAGTTAAATAATAATAATAAATATTTAAATATTAATAAATACTAATAAATAGTTAAATAATAATAAATAGATAAATATTAATAAATACTAATAAATACTTAGATAATAATAAATAGATAAATATTAATAAATACTAATAATTAGTTAAATAATAATAAATAGATAAATATTAATTATTACTAATAAATACTTAAATAATAATAAATAGATAATATTAATAAATGCTACACGCGAAGCCAAAACAAAATGCCCGACATCAACTTGATTAATACAAATATACATTCAGAGGGTTTTCATGAATTACCGACAAATATACCTGAAAAATTAAATGCCGTGAAGAAAAATACAGTTGCACTTTGTTTATAACAATCAGCTGCTACTCGAGGTAACAATGCACATGCAGAAAGACCTACAACAATATTTCATAAATTATACTGAGGTATTTGATAAATTAAGACATGAATAACTACATGAAATTTTTAGGAAAGCTTGATTTACATGGAAAGGATGTTGGAATTCTGAGAGTTTACTTCGCAACACAAAATAAATAGTAGAAAGGATTAAGTGAATAAATGTAAGTGCTCGGTCAAAAATGTTTTTATAATATAGTTGTCGTATATGACAAGCATGAAGCACGTCATGATATACCTATGTCTACCTCACGCTCTTTCTTCATATCTCTCTCTCTCTCTCTCTCTCTCTCTCTCTCTCTCTCTAAAGTGAACAATGAAGTCAACACCAACAGGCAAGAGTCTCCTTCATGCTAAACGCAATCGTCAGGCCATGTGTTCATTACAATGCCAACTTCATGTTTACATTCGCGCTATCCCTTACTTTAACCCATAAATAAAGTATAATATAAAACTCTCTCTCTCTCTCTCTCTCTCTCTCTCTCTATATATATATATATATATATATATATATATATATATATATATACACACACATTTATATATATGTATACATACATTATATTTTATATATATATATATATATATACACACACACACACACACACACACATATACACACACATATATATATATATGTATATATATAAATAAAAAGAAAGAACAGTAAGATATATAATTCAGTGTTCTTATTGACATTTTTTTTTATTTTTACAAAAAAGTGCTTAATGTAAATTTACAGAGCATAAATATTATAAATTAACTGATTTAAAATATGTTTTTCGCTACACAGTAATAACAATGTTTCAAAATCAGAAACTAAAAACTTGAAATTTAATTATATAATTAAATTAAAAGCATTAGTTCTTTTTAATCTTCAAGCAAATTTTGGAATAACTTATTTTTAAATTTACTGAGTTTTAAACGGACATACAATTCATAATTAATTGTTTCCAAGAATACAGAGAAATCCAATCATTTAGACAGGGGCGGTAGCGTGTTCATTTTTATTAACTATTGTTGTATCAATTATGAGTTACGTTCGAAAAAGAGGTTAAGTTTAGGGAGAGTAGGGGTATATTTTTCAACGAATTCTGACATCCGTTAAATGCATGTCGCTTTTTTTTTTATTTTAATGGAAAAAGGTTTTTCGGCATTTTTTTCGTACTTGTATACTTAAAGATTCTTTCTAGGGGTGTTTAGGTTAGAATACCTTTTATTAAACTACAATTTTAAAATATTTTTATTCTTAATTACTAATAGACTATATTTCTTTTTAAAACAATTAAATGTAATAGAATTACTTAAATTATTTAAAATTATTTTTTCATATCAAATATAAGTCTCCCATTATTTTTTATTTTATTTTTAAATATTATTTAAGGAAAATTTTTGACAATGACGGCAAAGAATAGCTGTTTTATTTCTTTGATTCAGTAAATTTTAATTTTTTATAAACTTAGTTATATATAGTTTCTCATGTCTACACAAAGGACATGGATCATTTACTGACCTACATATTCTAGCCTTTCTTATTAATTTCCATTTTACTGTATGTGTTTTATTGAATTCTTTTAAGTGCCAGAAATATTTTGAAAGGGATGTCTGATTTCTTAAGTAATTCTATTAGATTTACTTGTTTTAAAAAGAAATATAGTCTATTAGTTATTAAGAGTAAAAATATTTTAAAATTATAGTTAAATAAAACGTATTCTAACCTAAACATCCCAATTTAGATGAACGATAATTTAACAATATTAATAAAATTAAACTCATCATTTCCATTCATGTTTCTTTGAGAAGAAGCAAGTTAAATTATTACTTTGTAGTACTAACTCCCGAGAGAACGCATGCCTGATAACTACAATTTTTGTCTCTTCAACTCTGATATACATCGTACACATTCTCATAATGTGTATTTTTTAATTCCTCCTTCAATCTCCATTACAACGACCTCGAGTGGTAACCCGAGTAGCCTTTGGACGTTATATTAGTAGAAAAAAACAGTAAAAAAAAAAATCAAAGTCGTTATCAAGAACTGAATGTTTTTAGAGTGATAGACAAGACTTTTTCACTAAGGCTATATTCAAACATAAACAAAATTATTTTCTAAGGTAATGGATTTATTTATTACCGCGGTAGATTTTTATCAATTTAAACGTTATTTTTAGTGAAAACTCATATTTGACTAGACGACCCATTTATTTATTAAATAGTATATTTATTTAGTTATTGATAAAAATTCTGTGGAATTAGTAAATAAATTCATTAACTCAGAATATTACTTTGCTTACGTTTGGATACGAAACTGAGCAGATATGAAAAATTTCGAGGAATTTAATACGAACAGGATTTCGCTTGAAGGCACGTTTTCATCTTTGCAGGTTCGAATCCTAACGAAGTGCACATAATTTTCTTTAATGAGATATCTGCAATATCCAGGCCGGTAGAGGAAAATAAAGAGACATACTATTTAATATGGGGCGTCTACTCAAATATATTTATGCACTAAAGATAACGTTTAATGTTTTATTTATATTATAAATATGTATATGTGTGTATGTGTGTGTGTGTGTGTGTGGACATCTGATGTCCTTTTTGCGTACTAAAAGTTACAAATTCTTCACTTTGTTAGATAAAGGATTTTCTACATTTCTGAGATTTGTTTTTTCCTCCAACTCTCAATACATTTCTACACTCACATAGACTATTGTACTCTCATAGAACGTAGAAATGACTTAGGCGGGTTGAACATGTGAAATAAAACATAGGTTGAAATTAATACTAATGTCATGTAAGAAGAAATTCAAACTATTATATCTTCTACAAGTAAAAAAACAGCGGAGGAAAATTTTGTTAAAACTTAATAATAACATTCGCAATATAATAAATTCGAATAATTTCAAACTACCTTAATTCCTCATATATAACTCGCATTCATCCATAATACTCACACCTAAAATGGTACTGTAAGTGTGGGAAAATGCTTATACTCCCGCATAATACGCACCCCTTGTTTGCTAATCAAACCATATAAATTTTACCTCTCAAATTTCATTACGACCAGCATTTCTTTCTCTTATTTAAAAAATGGTTATAAACATAGAATATTATTCTAATTTAGATTTAAGATATTTCTAACTTTATTTTACAGCAGTTTTTTAAATATTTTTTTAGCTGTGCATAATACGCACCCCTGATTTTACTTATTATTTTTTAGAAAAAATGCGTATTATAAATGGGGAATAACGGTATTATGTTTACTACTTCAACTCTAACAAGAAAAACAAAGTGAAGGATAAATACTAAAATAGTAAATATTATCCTTCTGCTTCTAGTAAAACCGAACAGCTTTATACTATTTTATCTAATACTACTTCAACTTATCGGAGCCAAGGTTTTCATTATATTCTTCTTACAACAAGAGTCCTGGGTATGACGATAAACTACATCCGGCAGCGAGGCCTCTGAGCTGAAGATCGGGGATTTTGAGGAGGGTGGAACCACTTTTTAATTGCTGTTGTTCCTAGGTCCATCTTTACCCGGGGTCGTAGCACCTGTTCGGGTTTCAGCTATGGGCAAATAATGAATACCGAAACAAAACAAAACACTATAAATGTATAAGAATACATTTTTATAGTAAAATTACCAAAAATACCTATTTATAGTAAAATGGCCAGTAATACATTTTAAAGCAAAATGGTCAGCGACGCATTTTATAGTGGAATTAACAACAGTACATGTTATCTGTAGTTGAAAGTACGCAATGGCGTTCAAAATATATTTAGTTGAAGCCACAAAATCGTGTTAAAAATAATTAGATTTCGGCATTAATTGACCGATTGAGGTTTATAAGCCGCAAAACAAAATCAGCCAACCGACTCAGGATGGCTAAAACTTGGACAATAAAAATGAAAGAAATGTTAGTCAAAACTTAACATTCTTAAAGTTAGATACTGGAACATCTTTAAACTAATATATATATACTACTACAACATGAACATGGAAAATAAAATTAGAGTTAATAAAATCCTTCATCTATGAAATTTGTCATTCATAGCTTAATGCCGATCATATGTTACTAAACACTGATTATTTCCAGCTCCTTGATTTCCATATAAGCAAAAGTGGAACACATAGCGAAGAGACACTTTAACAAGTATCAAATCATCTGTCAGTGAAATATAAGTACATATGTTTTGGTAAGTAAAGAGATAAATATATAAAAATACCTAGTAAGTTTCACGACCGTATACTCCTGAACGATTTTTACTAATCCTCTATGTCTGACTCTGCTTTCTATATATTTCAAAAAATATTTTATTGATTGTTTTTAAGTGCCCCATTCATCATTATACCTACATATTTTTTCGCGTTCAAACATTTGACTTGTCACATTTATTGACGGATCTGCGTAACTTGTAACTTTAAATAAAAATGACAGATAAGAAAGTATTTGTTTTGTTTGACTATGTTACCAATCAATCCGACCAACGCTCTTACAAAAAAAAGAAAATAATAATCGATGTCTATTGAGAAGTTAGTTTGTATATGCTGCATATATAAATGTCCAGCTAAAAAACAGTTTTCAGTTGTATATCCAGTCTCTTGTTAAAAACAAATAACGATAAGAATATTTTTCACACACATTCATCGTTCAAGTGTCATGTCCCTTCAGGACGTAGCGACTTTGGCTCTCCACATCTTCCTATCTTTGAAGCTCTATCTGACACTTTACTATCACTCTGAAGTCTCGTTTTATCATCTATTAAGACAATGTCATTACGGAGGTTATTTGAGGTTTCCATTTCCTTTTTATGTGCCGTGTACTTTCATTTTCCCCCATCAATAAGTATCGTACATCTACCACCTCTCCCAGTCCACTTGCTTAAGCCCGCCAGGTATGTCATGCATTGCTCTCCTTTGTCTCTTATTCCCTCTATTCGACCTGTGAGTATCAGATTCTCCAGGCCCTCATTTCTCATTAAGTGTCCCAGAAACTTCAGCTGCCTCTTCCTGACGTAAGGTATAAGCCTCCTCCTTGTTTGTATCCCCTCGAAGACCTCATCTTTGCTCACATGTTCGGTCCATGATATCCTCAGCATCCTTTTGTAAAAGCACATCTCAGTCGCCTCGAGTCCCTTCTTCATCGTTGAGGAGACCATTGAACATTCGCTGCCGTAAAGGAGGACAGATGTCACGTAACAGCTCAGTACTCTTAAAGTAAAGTGTGAGAGTAACGTAACTTATGCTACTCAATACCTATCTATCTATCTATCTATCTATCTATCTATCTATCTATCTATCTATCTATCTATCTATCTATCTCTGTAATCTTTCTGTCTGTCTATCTATCTATCTATCTATCTATCTATTTCATTCTATTAATCTATCGACTTTTCTATCTGTTCTCCTTCATATTTATATATATATATGTATTAATCTAACTGACGTTGACCATATATCATATATCATAGTATTGCAAGAGAGGAGGATTTCTTTGGTATCAAAGAAATCCTCCTGTCTTGCAATACTCTTCCCAGCTTTTGGAACGCGTCCTTGGACATTTCCACTACCTCACTTTTTTCACTACGTGAATGTAAAATTGTCCAAACCGCCTTTCTTAATTATATGCTCCAGAAATAATACCTGTTTTTTTCTGACAACTCGCACAAGTGTCCTTTTTGTGGCCATTTTTCTTAAAGTTTCTTGGTTTCTTACATGGTCAATCCATAATCTTCTCGGCATTCTTCTGCAGAACCTGCTGCCTTTAATAATCTCTTCATCTGCTCAGAATTCACTGCTTTATAAGAAGGCTTATATTACGTAGCAGTTCAACACTATTTCCTTTGTCTATACCGAAATATCTCTATCTCTGGAAAGCTCCCTCGTTCTTTCAAACCGCTTTCGAATGTCGGTGTCACACTTCCGTCCTTTCTTATTTTACTCATAAAATATTTTTTTTGCCATGAAGGCGATGTCCTGCCTTCAAACTGAGGCAGTCAAATATTTTCTTCCAGCGACAGAGGTCAATGCCCCAACTCAAATAATATCCCAGGATTTCTGTTTCGGAAGATTTATCTATGTAAATATTAATCCAGTAAATTAAGCCAAATTATTTGATTTTGTACGAAACTAAACCCTGTTTCGTAAATATAAATGCTGTTTTGCTTGATTGATTAGTTAATTGGGTATATCTAAAAGTAACCGGATCATGCCCGGGTAAAATATCAGGACTTACAATACTGATTTTTCTCTCAGCCGATTTGAAATTGTGTCAAATTAAGATAAGCTTATTAAATATAATATAATATAATATAATATAATATAATATAATATAGACTGGATTTATTGTCATACAATCCTGTAACTCCCACCTACACAAGTAGTTGATTTTCGAACCCAGATAAAAAAATGTCACGTTGCTGATTGTCAACGCAGAAAAAGCTTTCCGTTTTAAGTGACTGCTAAAACTTGATTTTCTTTCTCCCCTACAAAATCAACTTATTTGTCAATCTCCTGGAGTCATCTCTTGCTAAAATGTGTCAAATCTAACTTGAATTCATATAAATTGTGCAACAGTGACAAAACATTCTGTTTGAGGACTTCTTGATGAAAACCACATATTGATTGGCTTTTGAAAGATATAGGTTTAATAAATGTTGTGGTCCAATATCCTCGTCGCCACTGTTATGGTCCAATATCCTCTTCGCCATTGTTATGGTCCAATATCCTCTTCGCCACTGTTATGATCCAAGGTTAGGACCAAGGAAGAACAACACGAACACAAGAGAAGAAATAAAAAAGATATATTACACAGAAATATAATACAAGATGTTGAAGATGTTAGTAAGACTGTCAGTCTGAATTAGAGTGAACTACTATTGGCTCGACTCGATTCCGTCTCGATTCGTTCCGATATTTAACAGTCCCCCCCACGAGGAAAGTATGTGGCACAAGGCCGAGTTTAACGTGGGTTTCTCCGAGCCCGTAAGCTCGGCCAAAAATACTCCCTTAAGAACCCGTATAAACAAGTTCAGGGACTGTCTACCTCCCCGGACGAAACTTTCCCCTTCGGCAAAGCCTCGTCCGGCTTCCTCTCTGCCAAAGCAGAGAGTTCGACAGGAGTTGCGCACAGTCAGAGACTGCGTCTCGACTCGTTCCAATATTTAACAACACTCCCACGTGGGTCGCATGTGGCACAACGCCGGCTTAATGTGGGCTCTCCGAGCCGTAGTCTCGGCCAAAAATATGCCCATTAGAACCCGTATAAACGGGTTCAGGGACTGTATACCTCCCCGGACGACACTTTGCCCTGCGGCAAAGCCTCGTCCGAGTTCCTCTCTGCCAAAGAGTTCGACAAGAGTCGCGCACAGTCGGAGACTGCGTCTCGACTCGTTCCTACGTCTCTCTTGAGAAGAGCACTATTTATAATGTCAGGAAGAGTTCACTGTCGTTATAGGTAATGTCCCATAACAATAAAAAAGTGTTTTAAATTTACTATGTAGAATTGCATATAATCTAAAAGAAATTAATCTCCTACTTAATATTCAAATATTTTCTTTACTTGCATATAAATCCTGAACATTACAAACTTCAATCAGCTAGTCAAGTGCTCATGTTTCTTTCGTTTCATGACTGACTAATCTGAAGAAGTTCTCATAGTAGCTTGCCCTTTGTGTCTGCAATAGACCTGTTTCTAACCTACAGCCTGCTATTAATACCATAGCTGTGGGGCGAGTAGAGATGGATTCATACCTTTCCCACGTGTCGCCACTTCCAAATCACGGTTCACTCCTTACTTATCGTCCATACTCACATAATCCTCACTTCCTGCTCTTACATTCATATTAAACACCTCATTCAATAACCCTCTAACATAAATGGCTCTTGAGCCTTATGAATGCTAGTAAGCAAACGGTTAGCTAACAAACGTTTAGTATGACATTTAAGACAGGAGTAAAACTAGAAATATCTACCCCGTTAAAAATACATCTAAGGTAACATCACCGAAGATATCTCAAATGCCTTTGACAAGGTGTAGCATAAGAGGTTACTTAAACGATTTTGCAGCTATAAATATATCTGGAAAAATGAAGTCCTTCCTATTAAGTAGGTCCTTGAAGGTCAATATCTACAGCCACGATTCTGAAGCCTATCAGATCAACGCCGGCGCACCATACGACTCACTACTCTACTGCATTATATCAATGATCTGTCTATAGAAAGTCCCAGGTCATCAGTAAATATCTACGCAGATTATACCACAGTCTACGGCTGCAACTCTAAGAAAGAAGATGATCAAAACCTGAGAGCTAATCTCTTTTCTGTCCTCTGTAACAAACCAATAGAAGCAAAACTGGGGTGTAATTTTCAAGTTAAAAAACCACCCAAAAAACAAAAAAAAAACCAAGCTAGTAGCTTTTCGTCATCCCCAAATTCCCACAAGACAAGTCACGGTGAATGGTTACACTTCAATGAGGCTCCTTCCTTTAGGCGATTTTTGGGACTCAAGTTGACCCCCAGACCTCAAGTCACGAAGACTATATGAAAATGGTCGGTACCTTATATTACTCGAATAAGTACCTTACACCAACTTTTATGCTCTATCTTTACAGCCCAAAATAGAGTGGAGGTTTTCAAGAGCGTGAAACAACCTCTTAATGGCTTTTCTTCCAAGGTCCACTCTGACCAGGTGTACTAGCTTCTGTTAGGGTGCCAGCTACGGGCAAATAGTGAAACCTAAAAAAATACTATGAAAGTAAAAAAAATAAATTTTTATAGTAAAATACCAACAATAAATATTCATAGTAAAATGACCAACAGTATATTTTATAACAAAATGACCAACAATATATTACATCTATAGTTGAAAGCATACTATTGCATTCAAAAGATATTTAGTTGAAGCGATAAATTATTTTTTCAAAATTTTTAGTTTTCGGTATAAAATAACGTATTGAGGTTTGATATGCCGCTAAACAAAATCAACCAACCAAATTAATTCCGACCAACAATTGAGTATTGCTGCCATATATGAGCAGTATCTGTCCAATCCTATATTTATATTCTTGAGTTGAAACGTTCACGGGGTCTTGTAGGTGAGGGATTATGTTCTAGCCTGAAACTCTTCTTCTGCAGATAAAACGTAGCAAGCCTCTCGCTTTTCTATCTCTATTTCCCTTGAAAAAGTTCTGAACATCTACATTCCCTAGTTTAACTAGTACATACATTTCTAGCTAAAACCCGCCTTGTTAATGTGAAAATCATTTTAATTCCCTTTGTATTACATCAGTAAGAAGAAATTGCCATTCTTTCCTGAGAGAAAGCTTCTCTGGTCACTACAATTGTAACGTCTTCAAATTTAGGATAAAAATGCAATTTATTTGTATTTCAAGAAGGCTCCATTCAAATAGATTTTCCAGTAGACTGACAATTTGTCGAACAGCTTCACACATGAACACTTCAATCTTAACGTATTTAAGCCAACGGTCAGTCACTATCCATCCTCCTTATTTACATTGTTTGCTCTCTTTACTATCTCTTCTTTCATTGATCATTACAATTTTAAAAGTGTCTCTCTACCTTAAGTAGCTCTCGAGACTTTTATTCAGTAATTCTTTTGATTGATTTATTTTTTTCTTACGACTTATCAACCCTTTGTAGGTTATTTCAAACCGAAACATATCTTAGATGTATTGAGTGAATTTTAGAATAAAAACAGTAAGAGTCGTCAAAGTAAAAGAATGGAGAGAATGTATCACATCATTGGAAAAGCTTTTCATTTTTTTATTTATTTATTTTGTGTATAAAATGACCTCAGCTTCACACTGGTGTTTATCTTCGTTCCGGTAACTGCTGCGTTTAGATTTAATCATTGCGTCATTCAGTTGAGTGTTTTTTGTTAAATGTTGAAGTTTAGTGCAAAAATGAATGCCTTAAAGATGGAGAATGTAACTCCGTCATATTCATCTATGAATTTCGCAAAGGTGTAAGCATCGGAACTGCGGCGAAAATAAATGCAGAAGGTTTATTTCGGCCATGCCTCAGATCTTCGAACGGTCAAAAAGTGATTTGGTAGATTTCATTCTCTCGGTGACCTTCCGACGTCGACGAAGGCTCTCTGCTTGCCACCGTGGAAAATAAACCGAAGATTCCGACGAAGAGATTGCTAAGAGTTTGTAAATCGAGATCTAGATTTGATTTCCCTATTTAAAGAGAGTTAGGTCCAAGAAACAGTCGATGTTGGCAAATCGAGAAGGTGACATTTTCCACTAGGAAAACGCAAGACCGCATATTGCAAAACAGATCTTGCAGAAGATCAAAGAGTTTAAGTGGGAAAGTATAGACCGTATTCTCCTGTTATTGGCTCCTGTGGATTTTAATTTGTTCCGGTCTCTACAGAACAATTTAAATGACAAAAACATAATTCAATGCAAATGAACACTTCCTGACAAACTTCTTTCAATAAAAATAAACACGAAATTTCTACGGGAATGGTATCAGCATTCTTGTAGAATGATGGGTGACAATTGTTAAAAGCAAGGGATACTATGTAATTGAGGAATAAATGTTTTTTGGGGAATATGTAAAATGTTGATTTTAATATTCTATTCGAGCACGAACCTTTGTAATGATCTAAAACATAAATAAAATGAAGCAGGCAAAAACACATCAAGCTTGGCGTGCTGACTCAATTCTCGCTTTTCAGCATTTTGATAGAGATCAAAATCGTTTACGCAGTCTTTTGTCGGAAGATTGATTCTCCAGCCTGCAACATCTTTCCCAAGCATACAACGTTACAACCCTATCATAACTCTGTCGCTAGTTTAATGACAAATGTTCATATAAGCTCTTTAGTTCCACCAGTTCATGAATTTACTGCTAGGACAGAAGACGGTACATCCAAGGAATTGAATCGAGCCTCATTTATACCGCGTTCCAAATGCACGAAAACAGTTTCAAAAACATTTCCCCGAAATACTGCACCCCACGTGGATGCTTTCTTGAAATCTAAGATCTGAACCTCTTCAAGTCAAGGATCAATCATTATCTATTCCCTTTTCTTATAATCGTCGCTCCCCACCAGCATCTCTTCTTTCATATCACATAACTTATTCATCAGTATCATTTTAACAGTAAACCCGCGCATAAAGTGCTTCTGGAGCTTTTCTTTGGGCGAATACGGTTTTCAATTTTCTTAGGTACAGAGAGGTTTTCTATCTTTTTTGGAATAAAATAATTATGGTAGTTGGTCTAGAAAAATTTATGCAAAGAATGATTGCTAATTTTAACGCGTCACAAACGAAACTTCTCTCTTTTAATCATTTGAGAGAACCCTTTTTCACTTCCATCAATATGGAAGATACTGACCTCCTGTGCTTTCTCGGACTAAAGTTTGCACCTAATATGAAGCAGAAAAAGTATATTGAATGAATTGCTAAGTCTGCAGCTAAGAAATATGGTTCATTACAACGCACTAGACAAACGTTCCAGCCGGAATGTATATTCTATCTTTTTAAGTCTACATTCGTTCCTGCTTTATATATTGCAGCCACATTTGGTCTGCTGATCCTGCTATATATTTAAAGATTCTTGAAAAACCGAAGAAGATTGGTTTGGTTTGGTTTACGGATTATCAGTCTCAATGGTTCATTGTTTTACGACATAAAATCCCTCAATGGGTCATTTAATACCGACAATATTTTTATTGCTAGCAATATTTTTTTCAAAAATGTATTGCTGGTAATATTCTTTTTTAACATGTACTGAAGGTAACAATTTTGTTTTGGAAAAATGTATTGCTAGTAATATGTTTTCCAAAAATGTATTGCTGGTAATGTTTTCCAAAAATGTATTGCTGGTAATTATTTTTTTCCTTCAAAAATTCTTTGCTGGTAATAATTCTTTTCAAAAAGTATTGCTGATATTAAAAACTATTTTTATACTTTCAGAGTGTTTTGACTCCTGTTTGGGGGTTAACTATTTGCCCATAGCTGGGCCAAGGTGAACCTGGGAACACCAGCAATTAAGAGGTGGCTCCACGCTACTCAAAAACCTCCTGATCAGTGACCTTGCTGCTGTATGTTATTTATCGTCTTACCCAAGACGCGGATGTAGTTTATCGTCTTACCCAAAACGTGGATGTAGTTTATCGTCATACCCGAGACGCGGATGTAGTTTATCGCCATACCCAGGACGTTCAAAAGAAGAATCTACAATGTTATTGTTCCTGACCCGTTATCTGTCCCTTTCCCACTGCCATAACGCATCCACCTTCTGCTCTTTTAATAAATACTTTTATGGTGAACTTTCGTCTGTGGTACGTAGAGGTTATGAATTTAAGCACAGTACTATATTGACGGCAAGGACTCATCATTTTACAGTTGAAATGGCAAGATGTAACCATAAGTTCTAACAGATTCTTCTATAGCAATACTCGTTTGTGGAACTATCTTTCAGTTTCCCAAGCAACTTTGATTTTCAAAAATTTAAACGCAATGTCAATCGTTATCGTTATCTTTTCTCATCTTAATTCTCGTTTTATTTAATTTTTATTGTTCTTTATCCTTAATAGTAGTTTTCATCATTTTTATTTTGTTAACTAGGACAAGGAATGGCTTGTTATTTTTAACACCACCAAAACGAAACTGATCGATGTTAATCGTCAGCGATATCACTTTTTTTATCTTCCATCAGAAATGCTGATGCTAACCTCCAAGAGAGGGACTCATTGCGCCTTCTCAGACTTTCAATCTCTCTTATATATTTCTGATATGTAGTTATGGATTCTTGTTAACCTCCAAAGAAGTATCTGCAATGACCTAGCATATCGGCTTCTGTCTTTTTCCCATCACCGTAATGTAATTTCGCTGTGCCGTTTCTATCAATAATTTCAGAGCAATTGTTCTGATGAACTCTCTTCTGTGCCATATAGACTCTATGAATTTAAGCGCAGTACTAGATTGGCAGCCATGTTTCACCATTTTACAGTTGAAATCGCTAGATGAAACCGTAAGTTCTATGCTAACAGTTTCTTCTATCGCATTTCCCGCTTGGGGAACAATCTTTCAGTTTCTTACTTCCCAAGCAACTTTGAATTTCAAAGATTTAAACGCAATATCAATCTTCATCTTAATTCTTGTTTTAGTTTTTTTTGTTCTGTCTCATTAATAGTAGTTTTTATCATATTCCTTAACACTCGGCAACCCTTTGCGTCCTAGCGGTTTTATTGCTTTGCTTGGGATGAAATAGGGATGTGTATCTACATTTTAATTAAAGATTGTAATATATCTTAAACGATGATCGTTCGTTTAAAGTGAACCTGTAGATTTTAAGTAATAATATCCACATTCTATGGCAATAAATACAGCATATGCTTATCGTAATTTAGAATAAGTTTCGAGTTCAAAGATCTATATATTACTTCTTTCTGATTTTGTTATAAGGTTTCGTATTGAATTTACATCGACATGACTCGATTTTGTGTGTAAGTCGACCTTCGAATTTGGCAAGAAATTCAATAATTTATAAGCTTATGGATTGGAACGACCTCTGATTTAAATTCAACGACAAAAGATAATAAAATTATGCACATTGTAGCGCCTATTCCACGATGCATTCAGTTCTTCATTTCTATGTTGTACAAATTGAGTCTCAGTTCGCCGGTATTTCAACTTTAGCATTTAACATTCGGTAACTTTAGCATTTGACATTCATTTACTTTACACACAAATACAGGAATCTCAACAAATATATTCTAAATTAATGTTA
>OZ038490.1:97193520-97208520 GCA_964036315.1 Acanthosepion esculentum | reverse complement strand
GAGAAATGAAAGGATGTGGAGAAGGGAAGTGTATAGATCAAGGCAACTGGAGATGTCGATTGACGCTACACTTAAACCGTTGGAGATTGTATTTGTCAGGGAAACAGTAATAGGGAAGGGAGTTCCATAGGTGAGATGTGCGAGACATGAAGCTATTGGAGTAGAAGAGACGTCTAAATCTAACAGTTTCCACGGTGTAGGGGCGGGAGCGGGATGCCAGCCTGGTGGGGCGTATAAATTCACGAGGCCTGGGGACAAGCGAACGCAACTACTCAGAGCAATTACCGTGGAAGTACTTGTAAAAAAGTCAGAGCGATGCAACATCGCGTCTGTGAGAGAGCGACTGCAGACGAGATGACAGATCAGGGCCAATCACGTTGCCTATCCGTCTCTGGATCTTATCAAGAACCCTGAGGCAAACAGCAGGGGCCCCAGACCATATATGGCAGCAATACTCCATGCAAGGGCGAATGGTCGATTTATAAGTAATGTTAACCTCAAACACGTAGAAAATATATAAAGATCTTCAGATGTCCATTGTTTTGGTTGATATGGGATATAATATATGTTCAACAGGACCGAGTACGAAAGAGCCGAACAGCGACTAAAATAATACAATCATGAAAACATTGAAGATATTCCATATCAGCCATATCGTGAACGCACGAAGATGGCTGATACTTGGCTAAAACATCATGTCTGTCATGATGTCTACATTGATGAAGATGGGAAGAATACACTATTTACATTATTCGGACTATTGTCCTCATCTTTGTTGCCATATTTATCACAACGTCTCGGCCATTGTAAGCTCCAGCCTTCTTCAGGTTGTTGGAATGTCGAACTGGACACTTTGCTTCGCTCGGTGGGTAGACTGTTCTAGTTCCACGTGCCATGTCCTTAAGAACACATGGTACAGTGGATAAAGGCATTGGTAAGACCCAAAGAGTTATGAGTTCAATATCTGGTTATGGCCGTGGAGAACTTGGAGAAGTGAATTAACAGGAGATAACTGATAGCTGACATCCATTAGACATGGCACGATGTTTATGTCTGCTCTCGTTCATAAATTACATCTGATTTCCAACTTGGCCAATTCATCTTAATTGCATCTCTCACAAGCAAATGCAACCACTTGGCAAATGAATCAGAATAAATTCTCGAGGGGGATTCAAGTATTACTTTCGTTTTTCTTATTTGGCCATTGAGATCTTTGCACTGGAGAAAAGTAACTCTGTATTTTATATGATGGACTCTCCCGTCTAACTATAATTTCTACGAGCCGGGAGACTCCATTATACATAAAATACGGAGGTACTTTTCAATCACTCTGTAGTTAATATATTACAGAGCTGCAATCTCTTCTTGTGTCGATTTCTTGATTTCTGTTTTATTGTAGTGTCTACTATGTCTCACGCTCAGGTGATTTTTTCCTGTCGGCATGATATTATTTTTAATTTTTTCGATAACACATTCCACGTGACTGTTTTCAGCATAGTAACAAACTCGCTACCGTCACTTCGACATAGGAAACGCATTAATAAGACGTCCGACACTTGCCTATATACAAATATAAATCCACGCTCTGACACGTTTTCGTATGGAGAAGGGCGAAAACACCTTAACAGAAAAAGCTGATTATTCATCATAGGCAAATATACAAATTACACATTTCTTCTATAGTTTATTTATATATTTTTTTTATTTAAGGTGACCAGCAGACTACTTCGCTCGGAAAGAGGGAAAAAAAGAAAGAAACGTATCATCGTCAACTGTCGAACTTGCTAAGTCACGTATTATCCTGTGCTTGTGCGGACATTTTTACAAATGCAAAATATTAGAAAATCTGCATAAATTTGCATAAAGTCTCTTCGCACATTAATCATATTTTTCATAATTATGCCTCTTGTAAAAACACGAATATGCCACACGAATATGCGAATGGTTCCAGAGAAATATATGCACACATTATTGTTCATATTCCGATAGGCATGGACATTTTTATACTCGCGTATAATGTTATGTTTTAGCAATTTTGAGGTGGGGTAAAGATTAGCAATCTTGTCTCTGTAGATCAGTTACAACTGAATAGTGAGTTCGGTCCTCACAGGGTGCTCCATACTTTCGGCTTTGTGCAATATCTAATACTTAGAAAATCATTTGAGGGCACCTCGATGTGGTGTAATGGTTACCAAGCTTGACTGGATAGATCAATTACGACAGAGTAGTTAGTTCGATCCTCACTGGGTGCTCCATACTTTCGGCCTTGTGCCATATCTAACACTTAGAAAATCATTTGTGGGCACCTCGACGTGGTGTAATGGTTACCAAGCTTACGGCTGAGTAGCGAGTTCGATCCTCACTGGGTGCTCCATTCTTTCGGCCTTGTGCCATATCTAACACTTAGAAAATCATTTGTGGGCACCTCGACGTGGTGTAATGGTTACCAAGCTTACGGCTGAGTAGCGAGTTCGATCCTCACTGGGTGCTCCATACTTTCGGCCTTGTGCCATATCTAACACTTAGAAAATCATTTGTGGGCACCTCGACGTGGTGTAATGGTTACCAAGCTTACGGCTGAGTAGCGAGTTCGATCCTCACTGGGTGCTCCATACTTTCGGCCTTGTGCCATATCTAACACTTAGAAAATCATTTGTGGGCACCTCGGGGTGGTGTAAAGTTAACAATCTTCTCTCTCTAAATCACTTACGACTGAGTAGTGGGTTCGATCCTCATTGTTTTCTTCTTGTTGGGGCCTTGTGCTGCATCTAAGATATGCCTAATAAACTGGAATGTTTTTAAACAAAGGAATTGAAGACCACGAGAATGTATACATTTACAGGCTTTTTAAAATATTTTATAGGGCACCTTTATGTAAATTTGTCAATTAGTTTTCTAAAAGAACCGGTAGAATCAGATTAATTTCTGTTTTACTCCTTTTCGTGACACTACAAGATACACCGAGATTTTAAGTATTTAATATACGGGGTTGAAAAAAAGGTGCCATTATGTCAAGGCATGTGGGTACGTTATTTACGCAGACGATAGATTTTTAATAAATGCTTAAAAGTTTTCACTTATTATTTTCCCTTTTTTCCAATATTCAAATTATTGGATATTAATAAAAATATTCATCACTTTCTGTAATATCTTATATAAAGGAATTAACTGGTTCAGAGTGAGGAATACGTGATACTATTCAATATTTAGTTATATGTGACAGAATGTGTTTCTATACGTCTTGACAATCTTCAGGTGTGGTAAATTCATGTATTTACTCGATTTTTTTTCACATAATGCTATAAATATAGCAAGAGACCTGTAGAAATATGAAGTTTTATATATTTTTGCCTTTCTGTGCTGGTCCATTTTAGAAAAATAGGAAATTGCTCATACTTTTAACAATTTCATCTCAAGCAAGGCGATAAAGCTACGAAGACGTGCGTTGTGACTGAGAGTAAACGAAATTGGAAAAAAAATATTGCAGAGAAAGGACGATCAGAGAAGAGATTTAAAGGAGACAGGAGATGTGGATTAACATTGTATGTGTACTTTTGAAGATAGGAAAGTAAGAAGGTGGAAGGTAATCCCACAAGCTAAAAGTGCGAGGGAAGAAACTATTAGAATAGAACTTACGGTTGCATTTAGATATTTGAATGATTAGAGCTAGCTGTTAATTTAATATTACATTTATTTTCATGACGTCTAGCTACCAAAGAGGGAAGCTCATCAGAAGAATTGGCATGAAATTATTTATCAAAAAGACACTTTGAAGCTACTTTAGAGCGGTAAAAATGTATTTGAAGCCGAGATGCAATGTCAGGACCGATAACATTGCAGATTCTTATTTTGCATATTGTCAGTAATCCCAAGATACATATAAGAAATAGCAGACCAGATGTGGCAGTAATATTCATATCAAGTATATCAAGAATGGTTCAAGGATCAAGAGTGATTGTGATGAGAAATTTTCTCTGGTACGATCCAGTGAACGAAATTTCTTAATGACGTTGACTGTTCAAGAATGCCGCCATTTTCATTGACCACAGAGACAATGCAGTATAGCCAAAGTTAGGCAACAGTCCAACATTCAATATAATAAAAATTACATAATAAAAACCTCTCGTATTGTTATGGAAATATATATCTGGAAACAACATTAATCACTGCGTTACTTTTCAGCATAAATTCGATGGACAGATATTTCACGTTGTTTTGGAAACGCATAGATACTTTGATCGTAGGCGACGTCGTTTCGAAAAGACGTCGAAGTACGATTAAAGCAGCCAACTGAACCCTAATAAGAAGACACAAATCTGTGGAAGATTTCTTTGTGAGTCAGTGTACTATAAGGAATTTATGATTGCTCGTGTTTGACTTTTTTGAAAGTCGTCTTTTCGTTATTTATTATGTTGGTCCTCTATACTAACAGAAAGAAATGGGAATTGTAAAGCGGTTGAAGTAAGAACAGATACATCATTGTTTTGTTTTGTTTTTTCACTCTAATAGGATAATGTTAAGTGTTAGATTTATGGTTGACATCTAGTACAAAATGCGTTCGTGAATGTGGAGTGAGTAAGAAAGTTACCAGAAAAGTTCGTCTACACACCGTGTCCTTTTAAGTCGTGGACGAACATGGTTCTACAGAACATCCTGCAACCGTTCGCAGCGTTTGTCAAGCTTTCCATTCCGTGTTCAGTTATCCATTCACATTGACTCGTCAGGTAGGTGACCCGGTGACATCTCTTGTCATTTATTCTTTCGATATGTCCCGGCATTCTTCCTCATTATATGCCCCACACAGTTCAGCTGCCGTTTTTATTGAGTATAAGTGTTCTTTTTATTTTCGTTTGTCTTAAAACCTCTTCGTTGCTTACGGATTCGTCGCATTCTCAGAATCCTTCTGTAGAACTACATTTCATTTATCTACACCTGTCACTTCATCTATAAGGAGATTTTCCAACATTCACTGCCATAAAAAAATTAATATTATCAACCATTTCGGCACTCTTTTCTTTGCTTCTAACGGACTATTCCTATTTCTTAGTATTTTGCTTCTGCATTATATTACCCAATCTATGTGTTTACATGTGTTAAATGATATAACAACATGTGTTTACATGTGTTAGATAAGATGTGATTGTACTTTCTAAATAATATAACAAAATGTTTACATGTGTAATAATACAATAACATGCGTTCACATGTGTTAAATAATATAACGTGTTTACATGTGTTAAATGATATAGCATGTGCTGTCATGTGTTAATATAACAACATATATTTACATGTGTTAAATAATATAACGTGTTTACATGTGTTAAATAATATAACGTGTTTACCTGTATTAAATAATATAAGAACCTATGTTAAATAATATAATATATATAATATGGCAACATGTACTTACACGTGTTAAATAGTGTAACGTGTTTACATGTGTTAAATAATATAACGAGTTTACACGTGTTAAATGATATAGCATGTGTTGACATGTGTTAATATAACATATATTTACATGTGTGAAATAATATAACGTGTTTACATGTGTTAAATATTATAACATTATATAATATAGCAACATGTATTTACACATGTTAAATAGTTTTATCGTGTTTACATGTGTTAAATAATATAACGTGTTTACATGTATTAAATTATATAGAGAACATGTCTTAAATAATATAACATGTTATATAATATAACAACATGTGTTTACACGTATTAAATAATATAACGTGTTTAGATGTGTTAAATGATATAGGAGCATGTATTTACATATGTCAAATAATACGTGACAAGAAGTGTTAAATGACATAACAATATCACCTTTACCGAATTATCGGAATAAGCAATTTCCTCTTTGTTCCTTTTTGCGACTATTCGGCCGACAAACATATTTTAATGAAATGTTGTTGTTTTTCGTTGAATTAAACGGACGCTAACCTCATCTTGTTTTTTGATCAGTAAATTACGACTTTTTCCACACACCAATAAAATCTATTGTTCGCACTTAATAAATTATCCTAATATCCTCATTTTTGTCGTCCTGATCACGAATGTTTGGCCTGTGTATCTTCGCCATTATCTGCATTGTCTGAAATTCTAAGATGAAATGTTGTTCTCGTTCCATGAATTATTCTAATATCCGCACTTTCATCATTGATTTTTGTTTTGTATCTTTTGACCTTTGATTGAATCTTCTGCACTTGCAAGGCGAACTCTTTTCCATAATTTATGAATTATTCTAATATCACTATCTTTGTTGGTTTGATCAATGAAGTGCTATCATATAGTAGGACCTATCCTTGTTCTTATTCTTGTTCTTATTCTTCTATGTCCCGCGTTCACTCAGGGCATAGGTGATCATGTGTCTCGAATACTACTTATTCCTTGTGCTAATGCTCACATCCTGCGCTCCGTCAGCCATTCACATGAGCTTGTCAGGTATATAGCTTTGTACCTTCTCCTAATCTTCTTGTACTCAATATGTTCTGTGGGGCTTCAGTTTTCCAAACCCTCCTTCCTCATAAAGTGTTTCTTCCTGATTCTGAGTGTAAGTGTTCTTTTCTTTGACATACTCATATAAGATGGTGAAAGCTCATGTACTGCTACTGCTACTACTGCTACTACTACTACTACTACTACTACTACTACTACTACTACTACTACTACTGTTGCATGGCTCGATTCTCTACTTGCTTGGTGCTGACATCTCTAATTTATAACTCGCATCTTGAGATTTTTCTCTTGCTTAAGACCATACTTTCTGTCTTCATGCAATTGATGGTTACTTATTTTCTCTCGCTTACTTTTACTACCCTGTCTAGGGTGTCCTGTGTTTTTTTGTCATGACAGCCATCAACACGGTGTCATCTGCATATATTATACTGTTAAGATCACGGCCACCAAAAATAAATCTTGGAATGGTTCTCATCTCTGCGAGAACAGCCTCGCTGCAGTGGTTCTTTTTCCCTGCTTTAATCCTATGTTAATTTGAATAAACGTTAATATGCAAGCTTCCCAGAATAAGGCTTTTGAGTTACATGCCGACAAAATCCTATTCATTTTGCACACTTAAATTTCATAGAAAGAATAAAACCAGAGAATTACGATACGAAGTAACATAAATACGATTCAAGACTCTTCTAAGGCATTTTAATAACTCACAATATTTACTAGTAGATCAAGAAGTGATTCCAGTACCATATGGCTTACGGCCATGAGACGTTGAAATACCGGTTCTCGTGCGATGAATCTCGAGATTGTAAGTACCTCGATAGGTAACAGCTTGAGAAAAGCAGATGATGTAAGCTTGGATGGACTATTGGTTTATCATACATAACGGCTCGGTTAATTTAAATCGGAGAGCTGAGTTCCAATTCCATTCGTGTTCGTAATATTGACTTATACGCCAATACTCTTTGGAAAGTTATGAGTCCGTCAATTCTCCCACCAGCAATGGGTTAATTAGCAAGACTTAAGTATCAGTAAAATATTATTATCTTCCCCAAAATGTCTTACACTCTAAAAATATTTTCAGGCTTTAAATAAGCTTAAAATGGTTAATAAGCCGTTAAAAAAATAAATCTATAAAATTACATACAGATTTTTAAAACTTGATTTTGACAGCCAAAAATTCCCGTTTGATGACAACTCATCTCTTTTAGGTTTGTCAAATCTACAATAATATATAGTTATGATAATTAAGAAAAGGAAACACTCGCTTGGTGAATCAAAAGAGGGAAATAAAGATGTTAGATTATTTTGTGTACAATGTACTAGCGAGCAAACCCAAATGACTTGACTCGCTTTATAGTTCCCCAAAAGAAGTTTAACCAATCAGGAGACGTGAAATATTCAATCCGTCGTGTATAAAGGCGGCCATTTTGTTTACTCTTTCCGAATATCCAGTGCCAACCTGTCAGGCGAAAGAACAGAAGGAAGAACTACGCTCTGCTACTTTATCGGGATATCCACTGCTAACCTGAACGACGCTTCCCTACTGTCTTCGAAATATTCACTGCCAACCTCTGGATTCTATACTCAAAGACTACCGTCATCTGGAACAACAAAAGACACTTTTGAACTCTTTTCATGTCGCCTGTAATAGACATATATACGTAGCGTGGCGGCTATCGGTGAACCGAGTTCAAATCCTGGTTTTGCCTTTTGTTTTCACTTCACAAGGTTCAAATTTAAAGAAATATAGATAGATTTTCTTTTTCTTCAGTTATGGGTTAAACAGTAAGCTTGACTAGTCTGCCTACTATTGAGATACAGCCAACTACAGGTAAAGAAAACAATGAATTGTGGGGAGATTACCGCTCAAATATAATTCCTGAAAAATCATTGAAGGTTCGATATATTACGTTTAAATCCTAAATAGACATGATATTAAAATAAATTAATGGCCTTAAATATTTGTGTTCAATCGGAGAGACCGCGAAGCAAAGTAAAACTGAAAATAAAAATGAAAGCAGAGTTAACAGAAAATTGCATCATCTGAGGAACGAATTTATAGTGACTGGCCGGAAAATAAAAGAAAAATGTTCAATAAAATCATTGCTAGTCAGTGAACTAGTGAATAGAAACAATTTAATGCCTATAAAGACCATATAGTCATTTAGAACAGACCCATGAGTAGAAGACATCGCAGGTTTGCATCGAATGTCAGACACGCGCTGTCTCTTTCCGTTGCCCGTGTGCTTGTATTCTCTTAATCTCTTTTCCACCATCAGTTACTCTTGTCTTCTTTCGTCTTTATTGTACTCTCTCCCACTGTCTATTTCTCTTTGACACGTTCGCTATCAATATAGAATGACAATAAGAATACACTTTAAAATATATCTTTGTTTTATCCCTTATAGGAAGGAAGTAACCCTGAACTTGAAAGAAACGAGTATGACAAACACACTTTACAGTAATGTATTTATGACAGAGAGATGAGATTATATATAATGTAGGACACCCATGGCTAAGATACAAAGACGAGCTGAAAAGCAACTTGTCAGCTGTCAATATCCCCCTTAACACCCTTGAGCGCTTAGCCTTAGTGCGGGTAGAATGGAGATCAACGTGTTTTAGTGGACTCAGTAGTTTTCAATCTGCTTGTCTGAATCCTCTTCAAGAATGGAGAGCAAGATCTAAAAGGTCAGCCAATCTAACAGTTATCTCCTCTCCCAATCCTCCCACTTGCTCCATATATGACCTCCTTTGTAAATCACTACCGTGTCTTAAATGGCACTTAATATTATCGCACAAAATTTCATAACTGAATCAATTAAGCTATTAGATCCTCATACGTCGAAACCGACGGTTGTGTCCATTATTATTATTATTATTATTATTATTATTATTATTATTATTATATGTTAGGACCCTGGATAAGTTCTCGATGAATTTTCATGAAAAGTAATGTTTTATTTACAAAAAAATACTAAGAAACATGTCAGTGAAAGTATTGTCCATCGTTGGCACTGCTTTTTCACATCTTTTTGGCAGCATTTGAATTTCATGTCGGAAAAACGACACGTCTTTTGGGGCTAACCCCTAGTCGACCTACTTTTTGGCATCTTCATAAGAATGAAAGTGCTGCTCAGCCAGACCAGGTGCCATCGATCGGAACAAGCGATAATGGGATGGGGCAATGTCTGGTGAATACGGCGGATGGGGTAGGACTTTCCATTTAGGCGTTTCCCAGTATGTTTTCACCGGTTTTGCAATATACAGATCAGCGTTGTCATGTTGGAAAATCACTTTGTCGGGTGTCCGTATAGGGGCCTTTTTTTTCTTCAATGGTCGGCTCAAACGCATCAATTGTCGTGGATAGCGATCTCATGTGATGGTTTCGGTCGGTTTGAGCATCTCATAATAAACTACACCCAGTTGATCCCACCAAATGAAGAGCAGAAGCTTCGAACCATGGATATTCGGCTGTGCTGCCGATGTTGATGCATGGCCGGGCTTACCTCACGATCTTCTACGCTATGTTTGTGGTAGTGTATCCACTTTTCATCGCCGCTCCCGATACGATGCATAAAACATTTCCTTTTCTGCCGTTGAAGCAGCTGTTTACACGTGACAAGACCCCGTTCGGCGTCTCTCGGATTCAACTTGTACAGCACCCAATGTCTTTGTTTTTGAATCGTTCCTTATGCTTTAAAACATTTCGAAACTGTTATGTGATCAACTCCTAATGATTCTGCATGTTCAGCTTGCGCCTTACATGAATCTCCATGAAGTAATGCCTCCAATTCTTTGTCTTCAAACAGCATTCTTTATCTTCAACATCAAAATCATTATTTTTGCAGCGTCTAAACTAATATCTGCGTGTTGTTTCCGAAAGAGCATAGTCGCCGTAAGTCTCAACAATAATTATGTGAGCTTCAGCTGCAGATTTCGTCTGACTAAAGTCGTGCAGTAAAATTCCCCGCAAATACACTTTCTTTGGCTCGAAACAAGTTTAACTCTATGAAAAACAAAGTTGTTTACACTTCGGCGAAATAACATACACTGAATGTCAAGCTTTACTATCGTACTTACTTATAGATGTGTCAGCATCTGAAACTACATGCACACAGTTTTAGGAACGCCATATGTTGGAAAACGGTGAGAACGTATTCAAGATCTTATATATCCACTAGTCAAGGTCTCATATATCCGGATGAAATGAGAATGAATCAAATATAAATTGAAACGTTCGGAACACTAATTTAAAAATAGTGCTCAATACAATAGTAGAGCAAATTAGAAAAAATGTAATAAGCTTCACTTAATACCGCCTAATGAGATGCGATGATATGCATCAAAACATGAATACATTTATGTAGCGGTCTTACATATGTTCGTATGTAACATCTTATAATAAAGTATATATATATATATATATATATATATATATATATATATAGAGAGAGAGAGAGAGAGAGAGAGAGAGGGTAAGGGAAATCAAGGGTATTGGAAATGTTTCGGTGGGGGATTAAATGGAATATACATATGTTCTTTCTACCCCACTTCAAATAGACTCAAAAGGAACTTTTATTATGTATACAACGGGTCATAATTTCCGCTCTCTGATTCAAAAGGTTCTTTTTGGTTTGGAAATTTTATTATACTTAATTTTTCTAATTGAAAAAGGTTGCAGATGTTGCTATGATTGTTATAAAGATTTTTTGTTTTTTTTAAATGTTCAGTTTCCAATCGGTTCTTTTTTTATTTTTCTCCTTTAATTTCCACACATTGGCTAATTTACTAGAATGTCTAAGCCTTTCTAGCTTAAAGATGACTTATGATTGTACCACCTCTTTTTAAAGTCATCCTCAGTGCACCCTATGTATATTTTTCTTGCTATTTGTATCTATTATTTCTGCTTTGTAAACTACTGCTTCAGTTCTGCAAACTCCATCTAATCGACTCATGTTTTTATTTCGACAATTGCATATATTACTGTTAACAATATTTTGCTGCCCATAAGTTTTAAAATTTCTGACGCTTTGTCCTTTTATTGTGGGTTCTAAATTGCTAGTACAACTGTAGCTTAATTTAACTGTGTTTTTATTAAACCTTTTATGTCATACGGAAATTTGGGGGAAGTGTTTAACTAATTGAAAAAATATTTTCCCTATTTTATACCTTACCTCTAAGTTAAAGGCTGTGTGTGAGGGGGAGGGGTTTAAACCAAACAATATTTTTTCTTTTCCTCGAATTCTTCTTTTGTTTTATTTGAGATTTAAATTCCAGTTTGGTTTTATGTTCCTCTTCTTTTAAATTCCTCATATTCTTTCTTTTTATCTTCGAAAATTATTCTACTTGAAGAATTTATGAATAACCTGGACACATTTCCTTTGGGGATTGAATTTATTATACTCGCAGGGTAGTTGATTCCCGTATTTTAATTTCGTGTATGGGGAGACACTATGGGGAGACACTGCCAGTTTGTAGATTTAATTCTACATACAAATATTTGGCAATTTTCTTATTCATATCGACTTCTGTTTCAAAGGTGAGGTTTTTGAAGAGTTTGAAAAGCGCTTTTCTTATATTGCCATTTGTCTTTTCCGGTGTCTGGCACTATCATCAGTCCGTCATCCCTATACAGGCCGCGGTTGTTTATATGTACAATTTTGTTGATTTCTTTTACAATATGTAGGCCTATAAATTCTGAAACCTCAGCACCATGAAACGAACATTGTGGTACATCGAGGTTGTCCTTTTTTATTTTTTAATCTAAGCTTCTCCCTTGAGAAACAAAATTGATTCACGGCAATTTGTTCAGATGTTATATTTACGGAGCCTCTGGCGAAGTAAAATCCTCAAGCAGGTCTTTTTCTTTTAGATATATATGGATAAAAAATGTTTATGTCGTATTTTATAAATACGTATTTATCTTTGTAAGTTTTTGGAAACAAGAAATACACTTACTTGTATCCTTCCGTTTATTGGTTTGTATAGCGATCCTTAACGTGTCGGACATTTTTCTAAAGTATTTCTTGACTTATATTACCCAATTCAATCTTGGTTTTAGTCGTAAAGAAGAACTAGTACAGGATTCATCTTTATGGTTATTTATAGTTATAAATGCTTGAATACAGTATTTTATATTTATTCTGTCACTTAGATTTAGTTTGGCTGTGATATTTATCGCTTAGACGTCAAGTATAAAATAGGGAAAATATTTTTCAAATTACTTAATAAACACTTCACACAAAAATTCAGAATTGCATAAAATATTTAATAAAAACACAGTTAAATCAAGCAAAAACTGTACTCGTAATTTAAGAATCACAATAAAAAGACAAAATGACAGAAATTTCAAAACTAACGTGCAACGTGCAACAAGACATTGTTAATATAAATGCAGTTGTAAAGATAATGTTGTTTAAGTAATGCAATTGTGGAAATAAAAACAGATGTCCATTACATGGAATTTGCAAAAATGAAGCAATAATTTACAAAGCAGAAATACTAGATACAAATAGCCAGAAAAATATACATAGGGATTACTGAGGGTAATTTTTAAAATGTGTGGTACAATCATAAATCATCTTTTAAGGTAGACAGTAGAAATTCTAGTAAACTAGCCAACAATGTGTGAAAACTAAAGGAGAAAAAAAAAATCCGATTGTAAACTTGACATTTTTTTTTAAAAAAAGCAAAAAATTACAACAATCATGGCAATATCAGCAACCTTTGACAAAAAGAAAAATTATCTATAATAACATTTTCAAACCATAATGGACGTTTTGAATCAGAGATCCGAAATTATGACCCGTTATATACATACGAAAAAGTTCCTTTTGAGTTCATTTGAATAGGAATAGAAAGAATGTATGTATATTTCATTTAATCCCCCACCGATACATTTCCAATAGACTTGATTCCCCCCCTCCTCTTCACGTCGCGCGCTTATTCACTTATTTATTTTTTAAACATAGCGTTCATAAAATTTTATATTTTTAAATCATAAAGCGTTAGGAAATCAATTGACAGAAATCGCCTGAAGATAAGATAAGGTTAGAACACAGGTAGGGAGCCAGCTGATTTCATAACTTATATATATATATATATATATATATATATATATATATATTGATAAAATTAGTGTTCAACATATAAATATATATATATATACATATATATAACATATATACATATATGTATGTATATTGATAATATTAGTGGTCAATATATATATATATATATATATATATATATATATATATATATATATATATATATATATATATATATATATATATATATACACAATTCAGTCGGGTCTCGATCCTAGCTAGAGCCAACCGGAAGTCTAGCCACACTGTGTCTGTGGATGACAAATATATGACAAATATATGGCAAATATATATATATATATATATATATATATATATATATATATATATATATGCATTTTCTATGCGTTTTTAGTTTGAAGTCTTTTTTTCTCTCTCTCATCTTTCTTGTATACATAAGGTTAGTAATGCAAAGCAAACGGAAATTTTTCATATATGCATCGGCAGTATGAATTGGCTGGATTTTAAACTTTAGATCATATGGTTTCTTATTGTGCGTAATGTCAACACAAACGTATCCACACGTTTCCGGTGTCTGTTTTTTTTTCTTTAATTTTAGGTCAGCGAATCGGTAGTGATTTTTCCATCTGAAAATAATTCATATTTATCTGTATCTCACTCATTTAAACCGTTATTTAACTCCTCTCTTTAAAACTTCTCTCTTAATCCCCACCTTTAACTTTAGGCCTTCTTGTTCTTCTTTCTTTTACACATCTCTCTAGAGCTTTCATACATTTCCCTCTCGCACTTGTTTCCCACTACCACACATACACTCTCATTAAAATTTCGTTTTTCATACCCGGAATTATATTTTCCTATTTCTTTTTGAATTTATAGCTCCGATGAATTGGTTCACGATTACGATTCCAATGTAATAAATTATAACCATGAAATATTAGTGTTTGAGTCTTTATATATATATATATATATATATATATATATATATATATATATATAAAAGATTCTGTAAATTTACATTGAGCATTATTGTGTGAAAATAAAAATATCTATAAGAATACCGGATTTTATATCTTAGTGTTCTTTCTTTATATATATATATATATATATATATATATATATATATATATATATATATTTGGATTGATGTGTGTTTGTGACCCTAGGTTTCACACTACCTGTGATCGTCAGACAAACTGATAATTTTTAAATTTTGGATTTATTCATGTTTGTGTATATCGGTGTTTTATTGTAGTGGTAGAAAATATTGTCTTCAGAATGCTTCTCATATGTACGGAGACATATATACACGCACGTTCACGCATTGCAGCGCTCACAAACATAAACATATATAAACAGTATGGGAATGGCCATATATTCGTATCCATGTGCCATTGCCTGCATACATACGCAATTGGTCGCTTTATTAAATACTGGATTGTGTAGCAAACTTCTTTCGCAAGTCGCA
>OZ038490.1:97181020-97188520 GCA_964036315.1 Acanthosepion esculentum | reverse complement strand
CGCGATTGTCAGTGTTCACGTATTTTCTGTCTGCCGAATGATGGGCAGGAGATTTGACTAGAATAAGTGTTATGGTCCAAGTTCCTTGTACCACGGTGATGGTCCAAGGTAGAACCAATGAAGAATAACTCGAACACAGGTATGGAATAACACAGATATATTAAAAACAGAAATATGTACAAAGAAGTAGAAGTATTAGTAATGAGTATCAGATTTGGTAATAGTGAACTATGTTGTCTCGACAAGTATCACTATTCCAATGTTCTTACAATAATCCGATATTTAACAACCCCCACATGGGTCCTATGTAGCAGAAGGCCGGTTTAATGTGGGTTCACCGATCCCGTAGGCTCGGCCAAAAATATACCCATTTGAACACGTATAAACGGGTTCAGGGACTGTCTACCTCCCCGGACGAAATTTTGCCCTGCGGCAAAGCCTCGTCCGAGTTCCTCTCTGCCAAAGCAGAGAGTTCGACAGGAGATACTTACAATAATCCGATATTTAACACCCCCCCCACCCACATGGGTCGTATGTGGCACAAGGCCGGTTTAATGTGGGTTCTCCGAGCCCGCATGCTCGGCCAAAAATATGCCCATTAGAACACGTATAAACGGGTTCAGGGACTGTCTACCTCACCGGACGAAACTTTTCCCTGCGGCTAAGCCTCGTCCGAGTTCCTCTCTGCCAAAGCAGAGAGTTCGACAGGAGATTCTTACAATAATCCTCTCTGCTCCCTCTTGAGGCGCAGTAGTCCATTATTATTATGGGTAAGTTCCCGTAAGTTCCCATAACAATAAGAAAACGATTTCGATGAATTACCAAAACCGCGAATACGAAGAAGTAGCATTAGTAGTAGTAGCAGTACAAGTATATTTGGTCTTCACACTTTCAATCTCAAATTCCCAAAGGAATTAATACCTTTATTTCTTTAGGAAAAAAGTATTGTTTTGTTTTCGTTAACATCTGGTTGCTTGTTAAGCTTTATTTTAGTACAGTTTTGTGTTGGTCTAGGAAAACTATTCTTTTTCTGAAATTTTTATTTTACTGACCAGGTAATGTCGATACATTCTTAGATGCTGAATAGCCACCTTCTTTTTTTTTTACTTATTTATTGTCCTCTCTTCCATAAATAAATTTGTAGCGAAGAAAATAGCGACCGACATCGTCAAACCAAGGAACAGCATGTATCCTACGTCCGAAAAGTAAGTAAACGTGCACATGATATACTGTTTATAGATGAGAACATCATTCAAATTTTTGGTCGCATCTCAACTGGTCACTGATTTCTCGACTTAGAAATGTAACCGGCGAATTGTCTCTTTGAGTTTTTACACGGCGTGAAGAAGGATTTCTTGAGGCGATCAGCTGTTGTATGGAATTTTATCCCCTCAAAATTCTACTACAAACTTTTGCGCAGTTTTATTCACTCTCAGTAACCCTTTGTATCTTCGTGGGTTTATCGCCTTACTTGCAGTGAAATGATTATATATATGTATGATGAAATATAGTTTTAAGGTTTACAATATTTATGGCTTAATGTGCTCAATATTAGTGATAGAACGTCTGTAAATATAAAAGTGTACATTGAAGTCAACACCAAGCAGCGGCAGACTGATTCATGCTTACACGCAATAATATATATCGATGACCTGACGATTGAGTATAAGCATATACAAGAGACTCTCGCCGCCATATATATATATATATATATATATATATATATATATATATATATATATATATATATAGTGTATATATGGCTTCCCATACATAATACTTCTCGTTTTCACTCTCGCGTGGTCTGGTGTGACGTCCCGAGCTACGACGCGTTTTACGCTTCCTTGGCTCGTAAATAAGAGTTTGTCGTTACTTTGAGCTTATTCAAACAGCAACGGCGGGCGATTATTGTGGTTCTCGTATATGTGCCGTTTGATTTATTAAAATTGTCATCTTTGATAATGGCTTATGTAAGCCGAAAGCTTAGATTGGATTCAAACATGTGTCAATATGGTGGTTTCCTTTCGTCTTTCAACGATGTGATTAAGCTTGTCAGATAATACGAAGGGAACTTACTTAAATTAAATAGACAAAACTTGTCTTTATTATTTAATGAAACATGCATTAATATATATATATATATATATATATATATATATATATATATATATATATATATATATATTTCCAGGTAAAACGAGAACAAATGCAATATAATTTTTCACCGTCCGTAACATTTAATTTAAAAGAGGGATCAATACAAAGTAGAACTAAATATTATTTATTTTAGGATATTAAAACAAAACAAAAAAAACATGTTAAAATCGTTACACAGTTGCAATTATGTGTCAACATCAAATGTCCCTCCTCGGGCTATGGTAATCTATTGGCGAGTGAAAGATCATTTTAATTTTAAAAAAGCAGAATAATTCCTCTTTTTCTTGAGAAAGAAAAAAACAGAATTAAAAATAGGCTGTTGGCTTTAGCGTGATTAACCAATCGAATGTGACCTACGCTAAATTCAGACTCACCGAAAAAATATTATGTAGGTCATGACAGGAAGTTGGCTGTATACAAATCCTAGACAATTTCATTATGGACAGATACAAATGGTTACATTATTTCTTAAGGTGTACAACTTTCCAAAGAAGTAAAAATAGATAACTCCATGGGATTGCTAAAAAAAGAGCAGAGCATGATGAAAAAGACGCTACTCTTGACGAAAACAAAATTTCATTGTCTAAATGTTTATGTTATGTTATTATTATTCTTCTGGAAAGACCAAAGTAATTTTTAATTATTTTAAAACAAATTTTCCTTCTTTCTAGAACAATTCACCTTTTGATTAAAAAAAACCTTGTTTCTCTTTGTATCAGCGGAACTAATAAATAACATATAAAGTTTTAGCATGTTTTTTTGTATGACAGACATTAATTTGGAAAATCTTGCAAAAATAAGAATAATTGTCGGATGTAAATGAACCTTTCCGAAACTATTCACAAACGATGGAAATTATTATAAATATTTTTTTTATTAAAGTCATGGCAGAATTTTTTTTATATATATTACTCCCACCTATAACTAATTTTATGAAAACTCTAGAAATTCAGTCGCGTTCAGTTTAATGATTATATTAGTTAAAAGCGCAAGGCTTTGGCGAAAGCAAATCAAGTATTTTTTAATTGGACCCCTCTACCTGAAAATCAGCTCTGGATTGTAACATAGCAAACTCAATAAAACAAAGATAGTATTTAATTTCAAATGCTTTTATTTGCATTTAGTTATTTTTTATGAATATGGAAAATATTTTCCGTAACGAAAAAACTTTTTCGATGAAAAATGAAGTTTTAATAAAATTATTTGTTATTTCCTTAATATTTTTACATTTTTACATTTAAGTTGTTAAAATATTATAAACTTAGTGAAAACTGCATTCAGTTTCGTAAATGGGATAGATCTTTTTACAGCATTGTAAATTGTATCGATTCGACCAATCAGAAGACCCACACTAATTATGAAATGTAAATTGGTGTCCATAAAACGGGTGTAATTAAAAAGTACGGAAGACAAGCAAGAATAAAATTAAGTACCGTTATTTGAGTTAAGCATTGTTCTCCGCTGTTAGGGCCTTTATTTTTGAGAAACACGTGTGGAAATTTCATTAATTTCATTTTCCAGTTTCAACTGAGAAGTGTACCTACAAGTATCAGTATCATCTTATGAAATTTATATGATCTTATTTTTATATTAATCTCAGTTATGACATTTTTCAATAAATGAAATATCGAAATTAATAATAAAATGAATGGAAATACAAATAACACAGTAAAATGTAATAAATGTACATAAAATTATAGTATTTTATGTACACTTCTGATAAAATTTCATAAAAAAGGTACCTATAAATATATTAGATATCTTATGAAATTTAATCTGACTCTAAACAGTCTTATTTAATTTTTTTATATTCTCCATAAAGCATCGTAAATTTAAAGTACAAACAAAATTAGAGCGTTGAAAGTTTACCTTAAAAATACCAAGGTAAATAATTTGTTTACTTAAATCTAAATGATTATATCACTTTTGTCCTTCCGTACTATAACTTTTCCTCACGTAAGCTGTCAATACGTGATGAAATCATCACTCATCACCTGTCAAGTGACGCGAAATGCTATGACCTGCTTTGTTTTATTTTTAAACTACATATTTTAGGCGCAGAAACCAAGTAATGCTTCTTTCAAAATATTTTAAATAAACATTATAATTTCTATCTTTCTTAAAATAAGTTTTGAAAAAAAATACAATTGATTTTTAAAAGAATTTGAAACTGAGAAATCAAATTATTTTTTAAATGGAAAAGAATGGTTGACATGATTGATTATCTGTTAATTTTGCTGACTCAAAAAAACAAAAGACAAACAAGATTTTTAACGAAAATTTCGGACGTGCTAAAAATGATTTAAAAATGTAAACAAAATATCTCGAAAATATTTTTCCTCTTAATAATACCATAAACATTTAGACGATAAAATTAATTTTCGTAAAAGTTTGGCGTCTTTTTCTTCATGCTATGCTCTTTTTTTAGCGATCTCATGGCGGTACGTAAGTAAAAGCGAAGGAGGTGGGTCAGTTGATTTAACATAATGCTAACTAGTTATATGCTTGATCAGCTACCTACATAAAATTTTGTAGTTGATAAATCTTAAATTTAAAAAACTTGTAAATAATTTAACCGTTTCAAAAAAAAAAAAACAGATCATAAATACAAATCTATTTTGGACAATTAATAAGTAACAATTAAGTAAAGAGTATACATATAAGATATTAATAATACTAACTAATCAATGGAAGATGAAAATAATACTAATTAAAAACTTTTACATACATGTAAGATGTTAATAATCGGAACTAAATATCAATACAGAGCTGTATTAAATGAAAATGAATCTTACAAATAGAATAGTAAGCCATATAAGGTGAAGCGCAGTTCATCTACTGATTATTAAAGTAAATTACCATCGGCTGAGGAGACACATTTGTAGTGTTGACACATAATTGTAATTTTGTAGCGATTTTAACATGATTTTGTTTTAATACGTAAGACACGGTGGAGTAATGGATAACGGCTTGGATTGAGGGATCGGAGAGCCGAGTTCGAATTTCAAATCCATGACATTCACTTACGTGCTAATGCCCTTGGGAAAGGTGTGAATCCTCTTCTTTTCCCTCCAACTATGGGTAAATAGCAGGACAGACTGGGTTCTATAGCCTTGGATGGGAACTGGTCTAGGAGAAGGACACCTCTGAATTCAAAACCTGCGGAGGGTCGTTTGGGGACCTTGTGGCATTCGCTGCACCAGGTCCCTGTATTCGTCCCTCCAAAAAGTGTGGATGAACCTGCACAAAGCCTTCACCACTATAATCAAATCTCATGTGTCGGTGTCGGGCTTTCATTTTCTGGGAACTGATCTGCCTGACCCTCATACGTCGATTTCGACGGGAGAGTCCATCATATATATGTGTGTGTGTGTGTGTGTGTTATTTGTGTGTGTGTGTCTTGGACAATAGAAAACATTAAAATTAAAATCTCAGACAGGTTGTATATTAATATTTTTTTTCTTTTTAAAATTAGGTTCCCCGACTAGTTTCGGCCAGCATGACCATTATCAGGATAAAAAAAAATTCTGCTTGTTCGTAGCAGTGAACTACAGGTGTGAATGACTGTCTCTGAAGAATGTGAACTTTGCCTGTAGTTTTCATTTGTTATTGTTTTTTTATCGTTAATTTTGTTCAGTCATTTTAAGGTCAAAGTCCTTTTTTAAATTCTTTTAAGGGGAGGTTGGGGGACTCATGAGTCTCAGATTTACCTCCTTGCTCATTTTCACACCTTTACTCATTGCTGGGAAGGAGATGTGTGTGTTATGTGTATGTTATCTTTTAGATTTTTTGGCGTGTTTGATGTGGATATGTGTATATATTTGTGTGAGTGTGTGTTTGTGGTAGACCTCATCACTTCTGCAAGCATGTCTGTCTAGTGTGGATGAAGGTGAAAGGGATTAGGGGAGTCAGCTTGGCCCTTTTATGGGTAGGAACTGCTTGTATGTAGTAACAGTAGAGTATATTCAACTATGCATAGATTATAATGTGTAAGAAAGAAATATGACGGGGGTGATCTATGGGGTTATATATTAATTCTATTTGTGCTGTTTAGTTTGCTGTTAAATCAGTGTTCACAAAATTATTGAGGCGCAATATACCTTTGTCTTCATTTTCTTCTATAACTTTTCAACTTCAAAATGATAATAAACTTCAAAATGGACCTATTTTCAGGTAAAAAAATTAATCAACTTCAAAATGGATTAATCAACTTCAAAATGGATTAATCAACTTCAAAATGAGAAATAATTAACTTCAAAATGAGAAATAATCAACTTCAAATTCGATTAATCAACTTCAAATTCAGAATTAATATAATACTAATAAATTTAATATTTATTCTTTTATTTTTACTTAAAACGGATATAAAAAAATATAAACGTTCCTAAGAAATGTATTTAAAAGATTACATCATCTAAGTTAATTACAGAGGGAAGCAATCTCTGTATTCCAGATACGAAGTTAGTGCAAGTCTCAGGGGAAATATTATTAATTGCCTCGGAGATCATCACTTCTAACTTGCTGAGGGGGAATTATTTAGTAGTTAAAGATCCCTGGCCATCACCTCTTAAAATCCCAACAATTGAGTCTGCCATACTTCTTTTTTACGTCAGCTTTAATGACTGACCAAACCTTTTCAATGGGATTTAACATCGGACTATAGGGGTCAAGTCTGAAAATTTGGTGTTGCCTAAATTCCTCCTCCTCCACAACTTCTTCAGTTGAAGTATGGTAAAGAGCGTTATCAATAACTAAGACAACTCCCCTTTCATAAATTTCATTTGCCTTTCTAAGGCACTCCCTGGTCCATTCTTTCGCATCCTCTTTTTTGAAAGAACCTCTTTTAATTTTATGATGAATTAATCCATTCTTACTAATACATCCAATAACCTGGATGTTATTTCCCCTGGAGCCGGCCACGACTGTAGTGCACCTCGTGGCTTTTTAGAGCGACCTTCTCTTCTTGAAATATGGAGATTAAAATTGGTTTCTTCCATATAAAGAATTGGCACACTTTGGGACTGAAATTCTAATAAAGCTACTGCGTAATCCTTACGTTTCGCCTTATTGACATTATTATTGGCAGCTTCTGGTTCATAATGAACCGCTTTTAAAGTAAAGGCCATGGAGTCCAAGTGCTTTCTCTTGCAGTCTTTCGTCACACGAACCTCATACTTTCAACCAACTTATTTACATGTCTTGAAGAGTGACCCTAGGAGGGTTTTCAATTAATTCGGCTATAAAATTCTTATGCTGTTGCGTAATTTTAAATTTTCTTGCTCCTCCCCTAGAGTCACTCTTATCAGCACCCTGGTCTAACCAACGGTGCGCTGTTGGCAGAGG
>OZ038490.1:97146020-97178520 GCA_964036315.1 Acanthosepion esculentum | reverse complement strand
TGTTCACAGAAGTTCTGTTCCACAAATTAACAGTTCTTGGAGGAATGCTCTTTAAGTGGAAGCCCATCCTTAGAATTAGAATACGGGGCGAATGAGAATGGTTCGATTTTATTGACGTAACAGTGCGAATCTTAGTTTCAAGTGTCAGAATTTCTTTGCTTTTAATTATTTCAGCGCAAGTAAGGTAATAAAGTTACTAGGAAGCAAGTGAGTGTTAGTGAATATAAGAAAAATACTATTAAGGAGAAATGACAATAAAAGAACAAGAATTTAAAAAGACAAAGGATAACTATTGACATTGCATTTAATTTTTGGAGGATCAAAGTTAACTGGGAAGCAAAAAACCGGAATTCAGTTTCAGAAGCGAGAAATGCTACAGAAGAAACTGTTAGCATAGAACTTGCGGTTACATCTAGCGATTTTACCTGTAAAATGAGTCATTGCTGCCAATCTAGTACTGCGCTTGTGTTCAGAAAGTCTCGGAACCATAGCGGAAAATACATCAACAAATTTTCCATGAAAGTATTTATAGAAATGGCACAGCAAACCTACGTTACGGGGATTTGAAGGCAACTGAAGTCGAGATGCAAGGTCAAGACAATGAACATTGCAGTTTCAAAAATCCCTAGATATTTAGCAGAAGAACCAGAGCACATGCGACAGTAATATTTAAAGTAAGGACCTATAAATATGTAACATAAATCCCGAGAAAAATTGTCTAGTACAACATAATGAAACAAATTTCTGAGAATTGTCTAGTACAACATAATGAACGAAATTTCTGAGAATTGTCTAGAACAACATAATGAACGAAATTACTGAGAATTGTCTAGTACAACATAATGAACGAAATTTCTGAGAATTGTCTAGTACAACATAATGAACGAAATTTCTTAGCTGCAAACTTAGAAATTGATTCAGTATAATCTTTCAACTTCATATCAGCTGAAAACGTTTGTCCGAAAAGGCGCAAAGAGTCACTCTTCAGAAGGTTAGCATCAACCATGCCGATTGAAAAATATTTCTCTCAGATGATTAAAAGAGAATAGTTTCGTTTTTGAGGCGGTAAAATTAACAAGTCATTTCCTGCCCCACTTAACAACATAGTAGGTGATCTTTAACATCAGTTGCCAATTTGACCTTATCGAACCGATCAATTTTATTATTAACCCTAGAACACTAACAATGGGTATATAGTACCCAGCCCAAATTTTCCTATTTTTAATTACAATTTTCAGTACCTGATTTTCTTACCTAAGTAATATGTTTTTGAGTTCCTATTAATGTTAACTCAGCGTACAAAGTTTGAAGTGTCTGCATGTATAATATTTCAAATAAAGATTTATATTTAATATTTTTTTGATATTTTCAAAATCGGGTATGATATACCCATGGTGAGTAGTGGTGTAACTTTAATTGATGGTTAGTGTTCTAGGGTTAAGGGCTGCTGCTGATATTAGGTTTATTAAGGGCTGCTGCTGATTTTATGTTTATTATGGGCTGCTGCTGATACTATGTCTTTTAAGGCTACTGCTGATACTATGTTTATTAAGGGCTGCTGCTGATACTAGGTTTAATTGATGGTTAGTGTTCTAGGGTTAAGACAGGAATAAATAGTTGTGACATCGGCATAGATGTGGGGTTGAAGTGGGAGAACTGAAGAATACAGCTCATCTGAACATTTGCCATGAAAATAGTGATAGTCTAGCGATAACCTTCATAGTTTGCTTCTGTAGGACAGAAAGTGGAGAATGGTCATACCAGACAATGCCTGTTCTGGGTAAGACGATAAACTACATCCGACATCAAGGCATATTATCAGGAGGTTTGTAAGAGCGTGGAACCACCTCTTAATTGCTGGTGTTCCCCTGTCCACTCAGACGCGGGGTGGTAGCATCTGTTTTTTTTTTTTGGAAAAAATTATTACCAAAAATAATTTTGGGAAAAAAGTATTGCCAGCAATACTTTTTTTGAAAAAATATTACCAGGAATAAAAATCTTGTCGACATTAAATAACTCATTAAAGTTGATATGCCGTAAACAAAACAAAACAAAACCAAATCTGACAATGCTGCATAAGCATTCTTGAAGCCTATTAGGCTGGAAAATGTTGACTGGTTGGCTCCATCTCAGATGTGGCAATAATACACAATTTCCGGTTTGAATTAACATTTGTAAAGCATGGCAGAATGAGACAATTTTTCCAGCATATTGAGCAGTGGATCCAATATATGAACTTTACCTGAGGTTTGCAAATATATTGTTCCAAGCGAAGTTGAAAGCGTAGAGTCTCGTAAATTGTGCAACCGTTGATCATGACTAAAGAAAATTTGTCTGCTCAGGGATAGAAATGTGCTTTGCTTAAACACTTACACATCCTTCTTCCTCAGATATCGTGACATGCTTTCGAAGTTTTCATCGTAACAGTCAGTCAGTTATGTGTCATGCGTGATACACGCTTACACGATCATGTGTCTTTCAATACATGACTGAAAAAGGCAGTTTTTCCCCCGCAGTAGGTTGCCGTTTCTTTCTGCTGTAGACCAGTTGCCATCCAAGGCTATCTTGCTCATAGCTTGGGGTGGGGGGAGAGAAGAAGAGGGTTCATAGCTTTCCCAAGCATATTAACACTTAAGTGAATGTAATGGATTCGACTAGAATTCGAACTCGGCTCTCCGAATCCTCAATCCGCGCCGCTATCCATTACTCCACCGTGCCTCAGCATTACTGTGATTTAACCCTTTGTGAAACAGAATATGATAAAGTACATTTTTCTTTTCCCGAGGACCATAGTGACAATTATAATGATTATCAAATGACTAAAATTATGCATAATTGAGGTGAAGTTCATGCATATCTTTCTCAATTGCATCACTGCAAATTGATTATACATAGTAACAATCGATTGGAAATACGGCAAAATTCAATGATGCAGATCGAACATATAACGAAGTTCAGGCGAAATTCACTGCATCGATTCTAATAATATTTACATTACCTTACTTGTCGCAGACCGCCATTACAGCCGTGAAACAAATATTTTTACATGATTTGTTCGGACATGCCAAATCCCATGTAATTCAATATAGAATTAACCCCCCCCCCACAAAAAAACAAATGCATGTAAAGAAATATGCTTTGTTGTAGAGTTACTCACTGATATTAGCGTTGTCTATCACAAGGTCCAAATAAATGGTCACCTGTGAAATAAACCCACCAAATTCCGAATTGGTTTGTAAGACGAGCTTGTCAAGAAGTGCGCTATATACGTTGTTATTGGACATATATTTCTTGAAACACAGATCCAGTGGCAAAAAGTAATGAATGCATTATACAAAAAAAACTCTTATCTACACCCCCCCCACTATCAACGGATTTCGGAGGTAACGGACAAAAACCTCAGGCAAAATAATAAAAAAATAAGTTATGCAGAAAAAAACATCCAAATCAATACTGATGTATTTCAAAATTTGCGAGCTTAGCGGAACGAGTCGTATTAGTTCTCAAAGTGACCGCTTGGCGGCAGTGGCTGGCCTTTTAATTGTAAGCAAAGACGGGTGTACAGTATATAAAGTATTTATTTATTACATATATACATGTTTATAGTATTTACATTATGATCATAACTATTGGTAATTACTACACTGGTTTTATAACTCAAAAATAGTCCCTTCCCATCTCCGGACAATCGGCTTTAACGGACCACCAATCAATCCCCCGTATTAGTCCGTTGATGAGAAGTTTGTCTGTATTTGAGAATCGATTGGTAACCATTCGATAATGATCTTAACGTTTTGTGACATTTTTGCAATATGACGTAGAAATGTCACTGTTTTTTAACGACGATGTTTCGATTTGAAATTTGTGGAGCAATCTATTGAAATGAACTGGAAAGCGATTCGAGATAGGCATTGGGGATTCGCACACACAGACACACACGAACATACACACAGACACGCATGTATATATATATATATTTATATTATAACACATGTTTATATTGAAGTGTGTTTAAAAAACACAAAAAAATTCAGTTTGATCGTTTATATGACGTCATCTTGAATGGTTCCATCAAACATGAGAACCATGGAAGTAAACGAAAACAGTTTCGTAAATAGACTCAGAAGACAATTCTTGAAAACTACATTCGAAAGTAATTGACAAAAAGTAATGCAGAATAAATGTAAATTTGAAATTTAGCAAATTTACCGATAATGAAAAACAATTAATTCGGAAATTTGAAAGATTTAAAAAAATAAATTGATAGAAAGTAATTTTCCATATATTGATAGGCAGAATTACTCCATAAACATCTTTGAGAGAATTCTTGCTGCCGAAATACACATGTAAACATTTTCATGGTAACCCTTTGCGTCTCTGTGGCTTTATTGCCGTTTTTGGTGACGTTGATTAAAAAAATATCTGTGTACAGATTAAAATTGACTCACTTTGGAATCATTTTCACACCAACTTATCAAACTTTTTAGCAAGGGTTCTAAATAAGGAGACAAAATGCGAGACGACACCTCAAAATAACTGTGCCAAAACAACATTCAAAGAATACTAATAGACAAATGATGGATGAGTGGGACTTTTTCAATTTCTTGGCAGGAGATAAGATTAAGTGCATCCTTCGAGAACATGGACGGAAGAGATTCAATTCAATGAAGAAAAAAATCTTTAACCAGAAAGTAATTGAAGACAACATTAAATTTGTCAAAGAGGTATGAACGGAGGATGTATTTGCAATCTAACAGAAGTAAATTTTTTCAGAAGAGTATGAATGAATAAAAATAGACAGTTTTTTTCTTTAATCGATTTAGCTAAATGCAAGGCAGTAAAGTCACTGACACACAAGGGATTACAGGGTGTGGAAGAATTAGAAACAGAAACTAAGGAACGACAACAAAAGAAGAGCAATGAGATGGACATGATATAGCGATTGACATTGCATTTAAATATTTGCAGATTAAAGTTGGCTGGAAAGTATGGAGTCGGACGGGAGTTCCACAAGTGAGAAGTGCAAGAAAAGAAACTGTTAGCATAGAATTAACAGATTTATCTAGCCAGCTCAACTATAAATTGATGGTATCTCGTCGCGAGTCTAGTGCTGAGCTTTAACTGAAAGAGTCTTACCACCAGAGCGAAGAGTCCATCCGAACAATTACCATGAAAGTATTTATAGAAAAGGCACAAAGAGGCAACCTTCATTCGGTGGGAAAGAAACTGAAGGCGAATCACGAGAAAAGAGCCAATGACATTGCTGATAGTTCTTTGGATATTATCAAGGAGGTCTAGGTAAACAGCAGGAGCCTCGAACGAAATGTGGCGGGAATATCCTAAGCATGGACGAATGGCACATGTTTCGATATGAACGATAGATTCTGGAGAGACAAACCAACATTCTTAGCAGTTGAAGAATTCTTTTAGAGGAACAAGAACAACAAAGAAACGGTTGCTAACAATGAGGGTGATTTGAATTTATATATATATATATATATATATATATATATATATATATATATATATATATATATATATATATATTGTCATCCACACTGTTTCGCTGTATCACAACTAGTCAGTGTGCCTAGACGTACGGATACCTCTAGCTAGGATCGAAACCCGACTGAATTGGCGTCAGTCTAAGATTCCATACCTAAGCCGTTGACGCACGGCAAGGATGTGTTTGTGTGTGTGTGTGTGTGTGTGTGTGTGTGTGTGTGTGTGTGTGTGTGTGTGTGTGTGTGTGTGTGATGGGCTGGTCATGTCACCAGAATGCATTGGTAATCCTCATCTATAGCAAATACTCCTTGGCTAACAACTTCTAGGGTACAGTGATTTTTCATGTGTAGCTTAGATGGAGCACAAGGCAAAAGTATGGGGCACTCAGTGAGGATCTATGTCGTAATTGTTCTATCGAGACAAGTTTGCTAACCATTGCACCGCCACTAGGTGCCTCCACTTCTATGGTATAAAGATAAATTTAAGTGTTATATGAACATCAAATTTTCCCTTTTCAAATTCTGCTATTGTTGCAGAAATCTGTACAAAATGGGACACTTCTTGTTATCAAGGGATTACACATTTCGGGGCATCGCGTCTGGGTCATTTAAGAGAATGGAGATGAAAGGCTATATGCCACGTTTGCGGACAAATATGCAAAGCCAAAGCTTGTTGAGTTCTCACAAACGACATCAACACATATCGAACTCAGATATATCATGAACATCTGGACATTCATACGTCAAAAAGTGTGTACATTATATATATATATATATATATATATATATATATATATATATATATATATATATATATATATATATATATATATGTATAATATTTTTTTTTATATTAAGGTGTCTGGTCTCGTTTCATAGTGAAGCGAGCCAAATTCTGGCTTGACGATGAAGCGAGACCAGACACCTTAATTCAACTTAATTTCAAAAATTATATTGAGGTTTCGGCTCTCGCTTTTGAAACATGAGAACTCCTATGTAGCGAAGGAATCATATTTTTTAAAAATATATCATAATATACGCTCTACTTGTGTATGGAGAACTCTCTTTTTAAAAATAAAAGCAAAAATATTAAAGAACTCCGGATTATTTACCTAACGTGTTCTTTCCTATTTTTTTCCATACCTGCACACACACACACACACACACACACATATATATATATATATATGATATTAGTGGTCAATATGTATATATATATATATATATATATATATATATATTCATCCAATCCAATTCATCAGACCTATTTGTAAGTCTGATGAATTGGATCGTGATTACGATTCCAATGTAATAAATTATAACCATGGAATATTAGTGTTTAAGCCTTTCATATATATATATATATATATATATATATATATATATATATATATATATATATATATATATATATGCATGTATGTATGTTAAAATATAGTTTAATACTCTATTTATGAGTTAAAGTCCTCAATATCAGTGATAGAGCGTATCTTTATCTACTGAGCCATGGCGTTCATTCCATTTCACTAATGCAGTTCAATGAACAGAAACTAGAAAAAAAAGACGTAATATCATTCGTTATATAGGCATATTAAAGCGGGCCAGGCGGATCAGTTTTCGGCAAATTGATTTTATCCATTTTCTGCACCGTTTGGAACGCGAGCAGTCGAAGTTGGTTGGCCACATCTATGTGCGCAATGGAACTATCGGTGCTCCCTTGACATTTTTGCTCTCAGCCGCTGCTACACTGACATCTTTATTGTCTGCCTCTGAATTTTTATGTGATATGAATTACACAATATTGATAGGAATGTGGCGTTCTCTGCTAGGATGATAACAATTAGGAAGAAGAATAAAGAAAAGAGATGTTGATTGGAAAGTGAAACGCTGTTCTCATTCGGGTGGGGCTGAATATGCTCTGGTATCGGGTAGGAAAGCTTCTAGTTATGATTAGAAGTAACTGGGATATGGTAAGCTAGGTTGAAAACATCGACTACAATAAAATTGTCTTTTACAAACTAGAGACTTGAGACTGAAGGTCATCGGTATATGAGATCAGGTGGTTTGTTTAATTACTCGGATAAAAGAGATATTTAAAAGGATTGTTTACTTCCTGTTTTTAAATCAAGATGTTGACATTTTAAAATATTTAAAGTAAAATGTAGACGTTTGTTTTTAGCTTCGGCCATATTAGCGATAGGTACCATCAGCTTTGATGTGCAGTTCGTCTAAAAGCTATGGATGCAGAGTCAAATCGGTAAACCTAGTTCCATTTCTCAGCTGGTCTGTTGAGTTGTTTGATTGATCCGTTTCTACGAATTATCAACCCTTTGCAGGTTATATAAAGTCAGAAAATAATTTTAGATTATAAAACGCTTTTGAGATAATAATGATTTAGTGATGAAATTCTTACTAATTAACCCATAGTTGGGGGAGAAATGAAAGGTTCTTAACTTTTCCAAGCGTAAGTGAATATAACAAACCCAAATGGAATTAAGATTCGGGTCTCCGATAACAATTCCAAGCCTATTATCCATTACACTATCCACACATCCAAGATTGCCAAACGCTCACCAATTTAGGTACTGACCAGGGTCGACGTTGCTTAACTTGGGAAGATCAGCGTTTCAACTTGATGTAGCCGTAAGCCTTGGCCTGTTGTGTTCATTAGGTATGAAACCATGTTTTCTGATTGCGTCTATGGATTAAATGTCTGGGGTAGACTGCGTTCGATGTCAGTCGGTGTTGCAGGACAAGCGCGTTGAATTTGAAACCGTTTCGAAAATATCGGTTATTCCACCATATTTCACAACACGCCATGACAATTCACAGATGAATAAGAAAATGAATGTATGGAAAGCCATAACGGCTTACGTTTTGAAGAGATATTGCATTTTTAAAAAAATCATTAAGGTACATTCATTCATTTATTCAGTTAGCGCATTTTGTACCGCTGGGTCACCACTGTCTCTCCATCTCAAAACTGTTGTTCTGGGTGACATTCAAGGCAGAATAGTGCAATGGCTTGCCGGTTCCTTCTGCACTAGAATGACGAGGCCATACCGTCCTTTCTATTAAAAGATCCCTCGCTCACCGGTAAAGCAGTTGACCTGCGGCGCCGCTCCTACGCCCATGCTTGCGACTCTCTGATGACCGCTTGCCATATGTTGGTTGGGGATAGGCCGGAATGGCCGGGAAACCTTTCGGACTACTTACACAAAGTTCAGTCGGTAGGTCGATGCTGTTGACCGGGGTGTGGCTGTCGCAGTGCCTACGCGACTTGTTGAACCCATGTGCGAGAGTTGGATGTAGGCCGTGAACCAGTATAGTTCCGCATCCCAATTCACCTTAGGAAAAACACGGTCGACCATTTCGCTGCAAAGGTGCTACCACTGACGATACGCCCATAAACGCACATATAATTGTTAAACTCGATGTCGGAGTAAACAGTTCGTCAACAAATGTACCGTTTACTAATATTGTTATTTGAATCACAATAACAGAAAACAATCAATAAATAAGAAAAGAATAAAAAAATTATCAAAATTATCAAAATTATAAAATTATCATCCAATAAGGCTGCGATGGCTAAATTGTCGCCATTTTATATTTTTAATTTTGCGCATGCGCTTTTTTTATTTTGTCGACTGCACAGTATAGTAGGGTCAGTTGAGCACCGTCTGTGAAAAGAAAAGAATCATGACAAATTCACTCCGCCAGAAATTTGGAAACGGCATTAATTACTACTTGTCTTTCGCGCCGGTAGCTTCAATACGAACATTTCAGCGTGTTTGGGTGTCAATCTGAGAACAGTCCAGAGGATTCCGAAAGAGCTGGATGAGCTTAATGGCCATTACGAAAGTGTTTGGAGTGAATCATAGTGATATCGACGTTATGCCTCCATTCATCTTTCCACAAGAAAGGCAATCAGACAGGAGATGATCTCAAGATCTACCATCTACAAGGCCTCAGAGTCAACATTTAGAGGCCTACATCAAGTGCCTTGAGGATGTAGTGCTGCCCTGGAACAAAAGGTGGTCGTTGGAAGACGTTATGTCTGGCACCAGGATGCAGTACCATGTCACACAAGCAGAAAGACCTAGTCATGGCTGTCAGACAATTTCTGCCACCAAATCCCCCCTTACATCTGGCCACCTAGCCCCAGACCCCTTGATTATTGAGTTTGGGACGTAGTTGAGCGAGAGAGCAACAAAAGTCCTTGTAACACCAAAGATGAACTGAGCCCAAGGTGTGTGGCAGGATTTATCAACTTAAACAAAAAGACCGTCCGAAAGAGGTGCCAGAGATTCCGTAGTCGTCTGTAGGTCGCTGTGGAAGACAATGGTATTTCTATTGAAAACATTTACTCTTTAGTATTTCAAGATGGTTTTGTGCAAATTTAGTAAATATATCTGTTAATATGAGATGTAAGTATTATTTTCCTTTTTGCATGATTTAGGCGACAATTCATCCATCGCACCCTGTATATGAGAATTTTTTTTTTAATATTGTTGTTGTTGAGAATTAAAGATATAACTGACGGGATATATTGCCGGAAGAAAACAAGTAGATTCCGAGTATTTTACTATATTATTATTGTGAAACATTTAACCATAACAATATAATGTTATGGTAGATCTTGAGATCATCTCCTGTCTGGTTGCCTTTCTTACACAAAGGGGCGCAATTCCTCATTTGCAGTTGATTACCTGTATTACTCTCTATCAGATCATTTATCCTGAAAATAATGAAAACATATAAAGTAATTACATTAAAAGGAATACGAAACATTACATGAATTTAAGAGCGAGTTTTTACTGAAATAATTGTAATTTTCACATATCAGAAACAAAGTTGCTCTCAATTCTGTTGTTTATATACAATCTGTATTTCTACTTCCTAAATATTAAACTAAATTAAAATTCAAATGAAGATAAAAATTTGATCCCAATGCCATAAATTAAAACAATAAAATAAATTAAAATAGTTTAATGTATACATATACTTATAGAATTTATGGATTTATTATTAACTTGCCATTTTACAAGGTAACCAAAGAAGTTCTGTCCGTTTTTTGACTAGTCATTGAATGAAGTTGAAATATATACGAAATGCGTGTAGCAATTGTTTTCAAATTAGGACAGCTGGAAGTAGGAACATCAGACGTAATAAAAAAAAACACGCACACCGTGCCATCAGTTATAAGCCGGACAGCTGTGAGATCTCGTTCGGGGCTGTTTGCTTTACGACATCAAAGTGGGATTATCACCAGCTGCATCAAGTCACCGCATATGTCAAGCGTTTGGCGATAGTGCTGTGGATGAACATACTGCAAGGCGTTGGTTTCGAAAATTCAAGTCGGGAGATTTGAACTCTCCATGATGAACCTCGCAGTGAACGACCACAGGTCTTTAATGATGGATTCCTGAAAGCGGCCATTGAAGAGGGCAGTAATCTAACGTTTGGTGAACTTCGAAGACAGTTCAACGTTTCTGATGAAACACGTAGACTTCACCTGCCTAGGTAAGACGTACAAACTGAGCAAGTGGGTTCCGCAAACGCTGTCGGAGGTCCACAAGGGACAACGAGTGGCATCCTGCGTATCGCTGCTTTTTCGCCACCGTACCACATCCTTATTCAATCGAGTGCTTACCAGTGATGAAAAGTGGGTTCTGTACGAAACTCCCAAGCGTTCCAGACATTGGTTGTCTACTCAGGATGCTGTCTCTCACACCGCAAGACCGCCTATGCACACACGCAAGATTATGATTTGTTTCTGGTGGACAGGTCGTCAAGTGGTTCATTAAGAACTGCTACCAACGGGCCAAACGGTCACTGGAGACCTATACTCGCAGCAATTGAAACGTGTGCAACAGGCATTGCGCCAGAAGGCGCCAGCACTGGTGAATCGCAAAGGTGTGCTTTCCTCCATGACAACGCCGGGCCGCATTTCACGCGAGTGGTCAGGGATACTATACAGCAACTTGGGTGGGAGACTTTGTGCCATCCACCTTATTCACTTGATCTTGCGCCATCCGATTACCACCTCTTCCACTTCCTGGATAATCATCTTCGTGGGAAATCCTTCACCAATGAAGCGGACTTGCGCAAAGCTCCCACGGACTTCTTTGCGTCAAAACCCCCCGAGTTCTACCGCAAGGGCATTGAACAGCTGGAGACACGTTGGCAGAAGGTGCTTCGAAGACTAAATATAAGTTACACATACGTTTTCTTTTTTCCTTTAAAAACGGACAGAACTTTTTTGGTTACCTTGTATTACATCAAATGTTATTATGCTAGGCACTCTTATGTAAAATAGACGCCCCAAATTTTTTTTAAAACTCTGTGCATTACATCTATCGGCGTGTCTTTTTCAACGCCCCTTTCATGAATTACTTGATTCATGAGTGTCTGACAGAAACATGCGTTCGCACACATAAACACCTACATATTCATACGTGACGATTTCCACTTCTTTACAACAGACGACCATCTCTACATACTTTTAAAATGAAGATTGTTTGATCAATAAGTATAAAAACATCTTAAAACGATCAAAATAAAAAAGGATGAAATATGATAAAAAAGATCACTCGCATTTGCAAACAATTTATAAATGCCTATCCTTAATTATTAAGTGGTAAATCACTTACAGTTAAAAGAATATTGAAAAGGATAACTTTCATTTATGTGCCATGTCATGGCTCTCCACCTCCATCTATCTCTTGCTCCTCTCAAAAAGTTTCTTCCCTCTGCTTCTTCCTCCAGACCTCGTTCTGTTATGCGCTTGCTTAAGCCCGACAGGTATATCGCGCGTTGTTTTCCCTTGTCTGTCTTTCCCGCTATTCGAGACGTGAGTATCACATTCTCCAGGCCTTCTTTCCTCATTATGTTCCCAGAAACTTCAGCTGCCTCTTCCTGATGGTAAGTATAAGCCTCCTCCTTGTTTGTTTCCTCTCTAAATCCTCATCTTTGCACACACGATCAGTCCATGATATCCTTAGTATTCTTCTGCATAACCACACCTCCGTCGCATCGAGTTTATTCTTCATCTTTGATGATACCGTCCAAAATTTGCTGCCGTAAATAAGGACAGATGTCACATAACAGCTCTGTATTCTTTGTTTCCAAAGTCATCATCCTGTCTCCCAATACTCTATCCAGATTTTGGAATACGTCCTTGGTCATCCCAATACGTCTACGGATCTCAGTGTCGCACTTACCGTTCTCTTTCAAAACGCTTCCCAGATATTTAAAATTCCGCATTGTGCTTGATTCTATTGTTCCCGGCCTGTAAATCGCATTTCGGGTTCATCCTTTCACTGATGACTATGCAGTCTGTCTTCTTGTAGTTTATCCCTTCTTCTCACTATCCTTTGCAACATTCTGTAAGAGATTTTGTAATTTCTTTTCCGTGTCTGCTATCAGTACTGTGTCATCTGCGTATCTTATGTTGTTACGATTGTGGCCGCCAATGCTAAATCCCGGTAGCGTTTCCAATTCTCTCAGAATTGCCTCGCGATATAGGTTGAACAGGTCTGGTGAGAAGATGCATTCTTGCCGTACGCCCCTTTCTAGTTTTGTATATTCACAGAGCTCGTTCCCTATGCGCATGCATGCTGTTTACTGACAGTATAAGTTCTTGATTATTCTCATATCTTTCCCGAATATATCGAGGTTGCTGAGCAGCTCCATCAGATCCTTGTGGCTTACGTTGTCGAAGGCCTTTGCGTAGTCCATGAAACATAGGTACACGTCTTTCTTCATTTGTATCGCTCTTTCTGATAACATTCTGAGCATGAATTTCGTGTTCTTTGTTCCGGTGTCTTTAACGAACCCGCATTGTTCTTGTCCTATCTCTGAAGGAAAGCTAGTAAAATGATAAAAGGAAAAAAAAACACCCAGTTAAGATGGCTTTAAAACAAAACACAGCCAGTTCTTATTTATGATAGTGACTGCAACTTACAGTACATTGCTACGTTCATGTACACGCAAGTGGCTCTTTAAACTTGCTGCACTCTTACAAGCTTTCTTACATAAATAACAAATGATTGGTGTAATCAGGGTTTTGAAGCCTATTTTGACGAAATCTATATATACATATACATACAAACACATACATACATGCACACACGCGTATGTGTGCACGCTTGATCTGGCTACTTGACGGATAACTATTCTTTCTGCCATTCTGTTAGACCGGGAAACCAGGTGTTTAAGTGGTCGTTCGGCTGAGTGCCATTGTTTTCTGAGCCAATTCAAAGATGTGATTAATACATAAAAAAGGTGGACATGCAGTTCTAGTAATTAGTTTTTGATTAGATATCATCTGGACACAAATACGCTCATGGGAATAATATTATGTCGAACCCGCGTTTAGAACGGCTTATTACAACCTTCTCCATATTCCCCAAATTATAACACTATACGAACACTAATTTAAAAATAGGACTAAAGGTTGGCACGGAAAAAATATGATATTTGTAATATGAAAATGTGTAACCAATCATACTAGGAATTAAATCATGTTTAAAATGTAAATAACGAAAATTAAATCTACTTTGACATCTGTTCCATTGTGCTGTGCCTCGTTTATAATTTATAATAATATATCAATGGGAAATAAAGTATTTAATTCGTATAGTCTTCGCTGTTGCGTGTTGTGTGGACTTCAAAAAGCCAGTAATGCAAAAAAGTTGATGAACACAGCTATTTTATGTACACAGGTGCAATAGACGTGTGTGAATAGCATCAGTTTGAAACGATTTCTTTTCTATTAAGAAAATAAAAATAAAAAAAAAACGACTGCGATTTTCTTTTAAAATTCCGATGGAAAACCATTCACATTTGATGACGGTCTTTTGAAAGAATCTTTTGGAGACTTTCATCACGAAGACAGTGATTTATCAAAAACGAAATTGAGTCATATTCATGAATTCTAAAGCTAAGTTTGATTATCCATAAACTCTCATCGGGCAATTGCTTGAACATTCCATTCATCCGTTGGTTAAAATGCACTAACCTCGTATTAATGGTCCCGACTTCTTTACACGGGCTCGAAACGCCATGTTAATAACTAACACAATAGTCAGCAACAGACACCTTTGGTATGCATCCATGCTTTGTTTTATCTGATAATAGTAGATATATATCTATTATTAGTTAAATGTGCTAGAATGAAGTCACAAGTCATCGTGACCGAGGGTCTGAGCGTATTGGTCTAGTTCACACTGTTGATCACACCAGACAATGCACTCTTTCCTAGAAACTGTAAGGTCTGCTCAGCATATTTACAGTATAAACGTCTGGTGAGTTCTTTGGGTGTTAGACAAAAACAAATGTGCCGGAGCAGGCGTCTGCAACAGGGAATAGCTAACCACCATGGAAGACAGCCGCCATACAAGGAACTAGTCCTGAAAAAATGAATGGCGGAGCCGATTTTGAATTGCAATCTGGTTCGTTATATTTACTTACATGCAAATATTCTTGCGAACAACATGAATCAACCTCTTCGTCCGCCAGTTATGGGTTAAATAACAGGATACACTGTGTTCTATTGCATTGGGTGGCAATCGGTCTAGGAGAAAGACAACTTAAAACCTGAGAAGGTTTGATTGGGAAACTTGTGACATACTTTGTGCAACAGTTCTTTTTTAATTGGATCTTCCAAAAAGTAAAGCCCGGCGTTTGTCGGGGTTTTATGTAGTTAAATTGCTTTGGGGTTTGACTTATTGAACTTACGCACGTATCCGCAGTTGTTGGGGTCACCAATAGGCCGGGAATCTCACTGGTAGCAAAATCAATAAGCTCAAGGGCAACCAGTTGCAATAGGTGGCTGCTGTGTTGCTGCTCCGTGCTTACCCGAAGACTGCCACCCGTTTATAATCGGTCAAGATTTTTAATTCTGAAATCTAAAATAGTGGTTGTGTTTCTACTTTAGGACTCGCACCTTCATTATTAAGTTTTCCCAGTTTTAAGCGGAATGTCTGTGAGTGTAATCCTGTCTGCGTAGGAGTTCACGCGTTATCTCAACCCATTTGGGGTTGCAGGTATAAGTTATAAATAAGTCTGGCCTCTCATATTGCCTAACATATGCCATAGCATAATGCGTGCGTTCAAGCATGTAACGCCCCCCAGTGTAGGTAGAGGGCAGAATGCACAGCTTCCCCAGGTCGCGGGGATTAACTTCATTTCGAAAGCTGTCGCGTAAGTGAACGTAGGAGTGTGGGCGCAGTTGTTTCTGATGATAAATAACAAAGCCTCTCCGATTAAATTTTAGCGGCCATATCAACCGCAAACTGGTGGGAAATCTCCCTACATCTATGAAGCAGGTTGAAGTCTCCATCCTTAACCATGAAACGGTATGAAAAGAAGGCCTTGCACGATAAGGCTTTGGAAGACGTTGTAAGTTGGCCACCCGGAGTATAAGGGGGAATGCCGAAGTGGTAGCCATGGTCACCATAAGGGAAAAGTAAAGGGTACTGCAATGCGTCATATAATCGATGGGTCTCTGAAATCCTGCGAAGTGCGCCGCCTCTTGATTGAGGAAAATATCGCGAGTGCTGTCTTGCTCCCCATGTATAATAGCGGCCACTTCGTTGCACGCAGGGGCATTGTAGCGGCGTTCGTGTTCATCATGAGGCCGTTTGTCGGCGCCAATTACAATGCTGAAGGATGGAAAGGTAGCATTTTCCAATGCATATTTGAAACTGCGAATGTAGCTGTTAATCTCGTGAGGCATGGCCTGAATTAGTAGTATGACGTCCCTGCGAGGAACTCTTCCCGACGGCGGCAAAATACCAATCAGGGTTTCGGCCTGTAGGTTGTAGTCTGCAATAAAGTACAGTTGAAGGAATTTAGGCGTAGAGGTCTCCTCAGGCAACAGGGACGCAATTCGGTGATATACCTGCCCCTGTACTTTGAAAGTGGGTATCCAACCTTCTTCTCGAACTACCTGAGCCCCAAATGAAGTCATTTGAAAGGAGTTGTTTTATTGCCTAATTGTCTTAAGGAAGTGGTTGGAGTCGGAATGTGAGATGGCTATTAGTCCGCTCAGCGGGGTAGGTAGTTCATGCAGAGGTTGCAGTCGAACTTTTTCCGGAGGAGCAGCAGAGACCAGCAGGCTCCCCGACCCATTTGCGGGTGTTGCAGAATTGGCAAACGCAGGTCATGGACCCTACATTGATGTCGTCACACGTATTTAAGTTAATGCCGGGTTCGGGATTGAAAGCCAAGAAAGACCAAAAAGAGCTACAGGTAACAGCATGGCGGCCGCAATGTCGCCGTCGATGCGTATGCGGCGAGTTTGGGGAGTTTTAGATAAGCTCACAGCGGCCATGTTTGTAGCAGGCTAGTAGAAGTCTGTTTGCCCTTGTCAGTGGGTCCTCTGAGTTTCTGGCAGCAGAAGTCGCTGCAGTGTTACGGGCATTGCGGGTTGCACGCTGCAGCTCTTTCACGGACTCTCTCGACCTAGGTGTTGCAGCAGCGTCCCTGGATTGACAGGAGCACCTGCGGTCAAATGTTTCAGCTAACGTCGACCTGGCAGTGGTGGCAGTATTCCTAGTATTTCGCACAGACCTACGGATCGGTGTTACAGCAGCGTCCCTGGATTGATGGGCGCGCCTGCAGTCAAGTGTCTCTGTTGCTCTTATTTGATTTTGCGTAGTGACAACAGCGTTTCTTACGTTACGAAGAAGCCTTTGATAATGAGTCTCGGAACCCCGAGATGCAAATGCGATTGCTGCAGCCTGTGCGTTCATTCTCGACCGTTATGTATTCTTGAGCCTTCATCGCAACGAAGCCCTGTAGGCAGCTTTCCCAGCAAAGCAGGTGGCACGCTTCTCTTGTGACTGCGAGGCATGCGTGAGGACGCTGCATTGAGCGACCTGTGATAGTTGCATTGTAGTCTGCTCCTGGGACTCACGGGCTCTTCTTGCCCTCATAGCGGACGCTCTTGCAGACCTAAGGCTAACACGTACCCTCCTTTTTGGCGGCTTGGGGAAAAGTGATGCTAGTTGTGGTTGATTAGGGTTACTTAATTGCAGGAGTACAAAGTCTAACTTAGTATCCCAAAGCGTGAGTCAGAATCGGGAAGGAAGGTATTTAAGTAAAACAGCTGAATAAATTATTTATGGTAGTTGGAAAAATGTAGTTAAACAAACAAACGGAAAATAAAAACGTAAGAAACAACTTGCGGTAGGAGAAATGATCATTTGAAGGAGCATATCGTATTAATCGGATGCCGGCGTAACAGGAGCAGAAGTGAGACGTTCGTCCCACAGCTGTGCACAGCAGGTTCAAATGCGAAGTATTACTGGCCAATCAACTGTGCCAATTAGCAAGCGTCCTAGGGTCTCGAGCAGCAATCAGCGACCGCGTACTGCACTCAACCAATGAGATACATCTATGTGAAGCATGGTCACGCGTGAATAATAATCAGCTGTATAGACGTCTCAGTTGAACATACGTTTGATTGGTGTATTCGAAAATTCCGATGAAGACATGATTGTATCGACTTCCTCAGGTATTAGTTTGTCACAAAGGAGCTCACCGGGCAAACGTTTTTAATTGTCACGACTAAAGCCGATAAAGTTAATCAAAATCCCAAGCAAATTGGGAAAAACTTCAAATTCAGGTAAACTGAAGTCAAAAGATTTTTATCCGATAATTGAAACCGATATTGAAAATGAAAGTCAGCACCTCAATACTGTTGGTAAATACTATGCTCAACAGGAATTTTGCTGAATATTCTTCGACATTTGTGAAAAATATAGCCGAAAATCTTCTAGACTGAACTTGAATCGGATCTCCCAAAGTGATGGATTGTATCGACTTTTTCCAATAGTTGATATCGATATTGATAATTAATGTCAGCATCTCATAACCGTTGATAAAAACAATGCTCAACGTAATTTTGGTGGAAATTCTTCGCCATTTGCGAAAAATATAGCCAAAAATCAACTTGACTGGATTTGAATTGGAAGTCAAAAGTGGCATGATGTTATCGATTTTTTCCGATAATTAATACCGATATTGAAGAAAAGGGTCAGCAACTAATAACTCTTGATAAAACTAATGCTCAACATGATTTTCGTGAAAATTCCTTGCAGTTTGCGAAAGACGGAACCAAAAATCAGCTACATTGGATTTGAATCGGATATCCCAAAGTGATCGATTTTTTCCGATACCTGATATCTATTATTAAAAACAACGAACAGCACCTCAAAACTATAAGTAAGGACACTGCTCAACGTTAGTTTGGTGGATATCACTTGTAATTTGTGAAAATTATCACTGAAAAACTGATGAGGTTTTTTTCGAATTAATATTCGACCCCCTATCGGTTTTATCGATTTTTTCCCAAATCGGAGGAACAATCGAAAAATACAAAGATGTCAAGTACGAATGCCGTAAATTCCCGATTTTGTGTAAATTGCCATGCCAATCGGACGAATGGTTTGCTCAGGATGAGGTAACAAGTTGACAAACACACAGACACACTAACAGAATGCAATTTATAAATACATACATACACACACACACACACACACACACACACACACACATATATACATATATATATATATATATATATATATATATATATATATATATATATATATATATATATGTATATATATAAACACGACGGGAATTGTTTCTTTACCTAGCGAAATGAAGATAATCTTGCAAATTTACTTATCTGAGCCTTTCAGCATAAATGCTGATAAAGCATCTTTGAATATGGGTGCCTTGACGTTTCCAAGCCAACTTTAATATCGATCACCCGATAGCATTTACTACAAGTGCCTTTATGTCTACTTGTAGAGAAAATTAGGGAACTTTCGAATAAATAGAGAAGTATGTATAGAGCGAGAACATTGTAATTTCGCAAATTATTTAAAGTCAGTTTTTTTCTGGTTGTTCTCAATCAATTTTTTTCTGGCTTTCCACGAATCAATTTTTTCTGGCTATTCACTAATCAATTTTTCTGGCTATTCACGAATCAATTTTTCTGGCTATTCACGAATCAATTTTTTCTGGCTATTCACGAATCAATTTTTTCTGGCTTTCCACGAATCAATTTTTCTGGCTATTCACGAATCAATTTTTTCTGGCTATTCACGAATCAATTTTTCTGGCTTTCCACGAATCAATTTTTTCTGGATATTCACGAATCAATTTTTTCTGGCCATTCACGAATCTTTTCTCTTTGGCTATTCAGGAATCATTTTTTCTGGCTATTTACGAATCAGTTCTTTCTGGCTATTCGCGAATCAAATTTTTCTGGCTATTCTAGAATGAATTCTCTCTGGCTATTCTCGAACCATTTTTTTCTGGCTATTCACAAATCTATTTTTTCTCGTTATTCACGAATCAAATTTTATTGGTTACTCACGGATGAAGAAAATGAAAGAAAAATTGATACATGATAATATTTTTAAAATGTTAAAATATTAACTTGAATCTTGAGTAATTTCCGTTTTGGCGTATCTAATCTCCTGATGAGTTTGCCATAGTCATTAACCATTCCTTAAATATATTATACCAGGCAATTAAAAATGGCTTACATTGGACAATGTTCAACGCAAAAGACAGTAGATTGATAATGATAGATTTCCACAACCAACCCCAATTGCTGGGTTTCATGGAAGAAAACTATTGTCGTGCGTGTGGTCGGATCGTCGGAATAATATTCATTCATAGGTCCTCAAACATATTGGAACACTAAAAGGATGAACGGTGGAGTACTGGATAGCGGCTCGGCTTGAAGAATCGGAGAGCCGAGTTTGAATAAGCAAATAAATGTGATACTGCTCTATTTTTCTAAGATTAAAGTTGATAAATACAAAAGGAAATTATATATGACGCACCCTAAAAAGAAAAATATGATCGCACCAAAGAGTCATAAGAATAGATTTTAATTTGCTTGGTACATGTAGTGAAAAACAAAACAATTTTTATATCCAAATATCTTAATTCGATTTTTTCTTCCGACAAGCATGAAACAGAATCTCTCAGTTACGTAGCAGATATCTTTCTTACAACATTCTTCTTTATATCCTTTTTATTTGCTATTTATTAGTTTAATATTCTTGTAATCTCACTGCAATTACAGCGTTCAGATAACGCCACTTGCAAAATTCTCATTGTCCCACAGTCAATGGCGTTTTCTTGTGAATGTCGGTTCTTTTGTATCACTGAACCCGATGACAAAATTGCACAATGGACTTTTTGAATCCCAGGGTATAGAATGGCGCGTAATATATTACTATGTACGCGCAACCCCTAATACGGTTTAAATGAATGCAGCACCCTGTAATCAGAATAATCAGACATCTCTTATTCATTTGATCGATCCCCTGCTTGCTCGCTGGAATAGGTTAAGGCTTCCTAGTGACTGTTGCCGTATCGATGAAATACCTAAGATCGATGCAAGCTTTTTGATCCGTAAATTAGTGCATTTATAAGAAGATGCAACATTGATGTAAACTTGAATAGAACCGAAAGGAAAATCATGAAAAAGTGTTTACCTTCCCAGCAAGATACTTTGGATCGATTTGCACCAAGGACCCTCAAACATGTCCAAAGCTACCTCCCATAACAGATGAGGGTTTGCATTTTTGCTATTGGTTTATGCAATTCAGAACAATCCATAATGTCTTACTTGAGTATAGGGAAAATCCGAGCAATTTTCATCCTATCGAGAAATATCTCGAAGTACTCACTATGGTATCCCCGAGAACTATTAAATCATAGGATAATTTTTCCTTACATGATTCGTTAACTTTCAATTGTTTACATATATTAATTTTTGCCTCCTGAAACTAATGTTTCGCTGAAAGGTATGGTTCCCCACTAAAAACCGTGAGTCATAAATACGAGCTTAATGATGCCTTCAAGGATACTGGTATTGAACTCCACCGTTGCTTTTTCGACCTATGAGGGTCAAGCAATTCAGTCCCTAGGAAACGACAGCCTGACACCAGCAAATATGATTTGATCATAGTGATGAAAGTTTTGTGCAGAACCAACTAGACTTTATGAGAAAGCCGAATACAGTGATCTGGTTCACAACGTGCCACAATGTCCCCAAACGACCCTCCGCAGGTTTTGAATTCAGAGTTATCCTTCTCCTAGACTAGTTGCCATCCAATGCTATAGAACCTAGACTGTCCTGCTATTTAGCCATAGCCATGGGTAGAAGAAAAAGAGTCATATCCTTCCCAGTGGGGGGTATTAGAACGTACGTGAATGTAATGGATCCGACTGGAATTCGAATTGAGGAAGTACGGTGGAGTAATGGATAGCGGATCGGATTGAAGAATCGGAGAGCCGAGTTCGAATTCCAGTCAGAATTGTCACGATACTAACTCTTACAGAAGGCAGTGAAGGAAAGCTAGACGACAGGGCTAAGCACAAACTGCAAGAAGACAGAATGTACGGTCGTTAGCATTAGGAACTGTCCAAAAATGCAAAATAAGAAATTAGTTAATCAAACAAGTATAACAATTTAGATATCTGTGATCTATTTTAACAAAGGACAAAAAGTGTGACAATGAAATCCGAAGAAGCATTGGAATAGAGAAAGGTACCTTCCAAAAGCTAAGGATAGTATTAATAATTAGGAAAATTTCATTAGAAATAAAAAAAAAGAGTTCAGGACTGATACATACTATCAGTCCTCTTATATGACAGTCAGTCTCCTCACAAAAGAATAAAAGACTTGAAGCAATATCAATGTGCTTCTGCAAAAGGATGCTGACAAGACCATGCATCGAACAAGTGAGCAACGACAAAGTTTTTAGAGAAAATGGAAGTAAAAAAAAAAATTATATTTAGCATCAGAAGTGACAGTTGAAATTTCTGCGATACATAATGCGGAAATTTGGATTGACAAATTTGACATTCACTGGATATATTGAAAGCGATCAAAATATTTACAATTGTACTAGCTTGATTATGGTATCTCAGATTTGTAATTTGTATGCAAGACTATTCCCTTTCCTGGCAACCATGCTTTCTGTCTTCTTCCAATTGATAATTTCTACTTGCTTCGCTTCATTACCTTCTTTAGGAGTCCTTGTATTTTCCTTTCTTTGTCATCTATCAACACTGTGTTGACTGCATATGTTAAGATTGTTGTCGCCAATAATGCATCATTATTAGATTGTATTTCTCTCAGAATTGCCTCAACGATTTACATTGCTTTCTCTCTGAGTTAAATTCTCACTTGATACCTCAGACATGGTCATGAGATATTTTCGTTGAAAGATCTCGACTTTGGCCATAGTTTTTTTGTCATCTGGGCGCGTGTAACACTTTAATCTAAGGCTTCTGGAGTGCTCCCCTGGCTGCTACTCCATTGATTACCACTTCGACAATAATCTATTTTTTCTTATTTGCTCCATAGATGGTCACTTTTTTTTTTAAAGAAATTTCTGTTTTTAGACATTCATGTTATTTTCATTCGTCTCTTCTTCAAGGCTGGGTTACGGCAACTTGCAAGCATATTCTTACCCGGGGTTTGAGAGATTTATACAAAAGACCGAAAGAAGGATTTCATTCCATATAAGGTTGGTTTACTTGTAACAGATATTAACCGTGAATTTATATGCTCATTATATGGATTCTGTATCAGATATTTTCTTTCCTTCAGACTGACTGGTTTCACTACGTCTAAGACGAGCAATCAACCCCAAGGCAACGGAGGTTTGAAATTAGAGCATTCCTTCTGAATTACCGTGGCAAGCCAACGACCCCCTACCTTATTTATGCTTGCGGCTTGCCAAAGTGGTTTCATTTACACCCTTTCACTGACGAAACGGTTAAATGTAGCCGTCTCTTCTACTCCAACAGCTTCTTCTCTTGCACTTCCTGACAGTGTAACTCCCTTCCTCCTATTTGCTTCCCTGATAGCTATACTCTTCAAATTTTCAAATGTAATGTCAATCAACATCTTATGATGCCTTGGTCCTGATCACCGCCCTTCTCTATATCCTTTCCTAAAACACCCTCTTTACTCCTGCTCTCATTTTCTGTAATTCCGTTCGTGTTAGCGGCACTCCTGTCTTGCTTGGGGTGAAATGCTTACAAAAAAAACAAAAAAAAAAACTTATATTTCTTTTGCATCGTTACAAATAGCAATTAACGGCAAATTGCTGAAATGGCATATGATATGAAATTTTATACGAAGCAGAAGAGTAATCATTAAATTTTACTCTGATAAAGAACTTGTAGTCATTAATATTCTACAACGTTTGGAAAATGTTTACAGAGATCAAACAGTGGATGTGAACAGAGTTAGGTGCTGAGTAACACGTTTCGGATGCGGTGTGCTGACAGTTGTTCACCACTGACGGAAATGATTGTGACAGTGTGGGAATATATTTATGTTTGCAGCTGAAAAAAAGTTTCTGTTCTTAGCTGAATCTGTTGCCGTGTTAGAGGAAATAAAAAAGGAGGTTTTAATTTCGCACCGACCCTCGTCTTGAAATATTCTTCGTTCATTCCACTACTGAAGCGGCATTATTCGGTAATGTTGTTCAAAATATTATCTTTCTGTAGCAGACATTTTCATCGTTTGTTTTTGAGTACTTGTTCTGTATATTTTTTATTTTTCGCTTTTTCCTTTTTTTATTGCTTTAAACCTTCAGTATTTTTCAAGTGCTGAGAAACAGAAATGAAAAAAACAAAAAAAAAAAAAAATGAAGGGAAAGCTTCCTAACATCCGCTAAGACAGAAAAGCCTATCGCTGATCTGCTACTCTGTCGGCGCATGCGTCAGCCAGTTTTCAAAAGACGCCATCTTTTTGTCTTCTTTATACTATCTCAGCCGCCTTTGACTGTGAAACTCCCGTTGTCTCATCCTTTTCTCTTGCCGCTTTTAAGAAGAACGTTTTCCTTTACACTTGATGCAATTAGCGGGAATCGACTTTGTTTCTTTCTGTCAATGCAGTGTAACATCACCAATTTCTTTGAAATATGTGCTTTCACAACCCATTCCTTTATACATCTTTTATCGTAATTTTTTCTCTTGGAATTCTTTTTGCAATCATTATTGGCAACATTACGGTAATTACTCTTCTGATAAGTTGCGTTTTTTTAGGATTATTATAAGTGATTTAACGTGCGTAACATATTAACATTGGCATAAGCCTACGTATTCTTCATCCAATTATGACATCGTTATAATATATATATATATATATATATTTTTTTTTTCCTTCTCTTCCCCAAGAGTTTTTATCTGAGGAATTTACATAAATTGATCCCCTTTTTATTTTGGTCTTACATTATTCCTGCAAAAAGCAAATAGGGGGAATAGTGTCCTACATGGATTCTCTGATATGTTTCTTGTGAAAATTGTTTTTTCATCTGGGCAATGAGGTAAGAAGTCCCAAATCAAAGAATTTTGAGTAATTTGTGGACCTTTCCTCAAATATATAATTTCCGTTGAAATGCACTGGAAAGTATTATCGATAAACGCAAAGGTGTAATTGACGGGTTATCTTTACAATAACTAAGATAATTGCCTTTCTTATCCTTGCTTTTTATCTTGACTGGACAGCTTTTTATATTTTCCCACTCCCAAATTGTTTTCGCCTCTCCCCCGAGACTAACGAGTGATCCCAAGATTCTGTACATCGGTAGTATGTAACAGACTTTCTCATTTTGGGTGTTGTATGGTTTCTCACTAGCAGAGGATTTAATTTGCTTAAAATGTTTTGTTTATGTTTTTGTTGCGGGGCAGACCCTTTTACACAAGATTGACTCGTCCAAAGTATACTTATACTGACAGAGAGAATACCTGCAGGTTGAGATACGTTGAGTCAGGGTGAGAGATACGGAGACAGTATACAGACTGTTCACAGAGAGTTATACGAGAGTCTAGCGAGAGAGATAATTACGGCTTCACTTACAGAGACTTGTACATATATTTTCTACTAACCCGCCTTCCTGGACTACTAATCTTCACTTCAAGTCTGTATTCTTACGTTTAATACACTTATTTTTCTATCTCAATTACTGGCGTTGTTTATTTGTGCAGGATTCCATGCCCGGAATCCACAACAGTTTTATTTCTAGTTTATCTTTAAATTTGATTAAGTAGATTTATTCCTCCCCTTTCACGCCATTGTAAAGATTTATATATTAAAAAAAAACATATATTTGTACACATATATTGAGAACATTTGTCAATGATGGCAGGTATTATTAGGTCATTTGTATAAATACGGTACTTTAGTAGATGTTCGAACTTAATGTTTCGTCTTAACTCGAAAGTGAATTAAGTTAATCGCATAATCAAGAAAGATAAACGTATGATTGTGAAAGAGTGCTAAGGTGTTCGATTGACTTAGAAAAGGTGTGAAGATAATCGATTGATTGGAGCAAATTTCAAAAGAGCACTAAGATAATCGGTTGATCTTGGTAGAGCGCTAATGATGGATCAGAAAACTGCATAAGATAATCGATTGGTCAGGATAGAGCGCTAAGATAAATGATTTATCTCGAAACATGATCGAATTATGACGAAAAAGGTTAACCGCTGAGATATTCCGATGGATCCCTAAAGAATGACATTGAAAACTAAATAGGATAATCGATTGACCTTAGGCGAGTGATAGGCTAATCGATTCATCTTGAAATAGAGGTAGGATAAACGTTTTATCTGAAAACTGGTATAAGACAATAGATTGATGTCATAAGAGGGCAACTTGATTTTGAAAAAGAAGCAATCGGAGAGGGCACATCTAATCGATTGATGTCGAAAGAGCAAACATTGATTTCGGAAAAGAGATAATCGAAAGTGGAGGATTATATTCGATTGCATCCGAAAGAATGCAAATTGTTTTCGAAAAAGCGATAATCGATTGATGCCGTAAGAGCAAACATTGATTTCGAAAAAGAGGTAATCGAATGTGAAGGATTATAATCGATTGCCTTCGAAAGAATGCAAATTGTTTTTGAAAAAGACATACCCGGAAGAGTAGATATGTCAGACTGATCTCTAAAGAGGTCGAATAGGATCGATTATCGTGAAGGAGAGCGAAGACAAACGATTGATCGCGAAGAAAATAACCATGGGATCTCGAAAGAGCCTAATGGCATTGGTCTCGAAGTAGGGCCAAGAATTATTAGATCTCTAAACATTGCTAAGTTGATTGATCCTGAATGATGTCAGGATCAACAACAGATCTGCAAATTTGGTTTAGGTAATTGATTGATCTCGGAAAATATATGGATTATCAATGGATCTCGAAAGAGGGTAATTGATCTTGACAAAGTGCTAATATAATCGGTTGATCTCGTAAGAGGGTTAAGATAATCCTCTCAGATCCTGTAGACATTTGCTATAAGACGGGTCCTATATTAGAAGCAAATGCATGTCTTCCTTTTCTCCTTGTTCGCGCTTCTCACAGGTGTAATGACTATCTTCGAACCTTTCTTCCAGAATTTGCCGTTTTCTTCAAATTGTGTACACGTCCGGCCACATAAATGTAATCGTAAGCTAAGCCGACGGATATCGATTCTCGGCATTCTCAAAACACCCGCGGATGGATAGAGGGACACTTCTCCGTACACGCCGTCGGAGCCAGGTGACATCAACGTATTCGGAACAAGGATCACTCTTGCTCAGCTGGTTCCCTACAGGGTCGTTGAAATACAGAGATTCGATAAACGGATGGGGTAGGTAGTACACATCACGCGGACATCGACCCTCAATATCCCGGGAAGATTCCTTTGAGGCTATTGATTAATTGTCACGTGGGCCTTCTCTAATAATAATTCCAATTTATTCTTCTCCGGATAGAAAGTCGCGACTGATCCAGGCGAAGTATCTTGTGCTGCCCGTTCGTTTAACTCTATTTATAAAAGGAGAGGATGACATTTATGCAGACAAACCTTAAGGAGACTGACTCATCATAGTTAATTTTATCCCTTGAAACACTATCATACATCGAGATTTCTTTGCCTGTTTCTCAATTTTGACAATGCTGATTACAAGCGTGGAGATATTGTCGGCTTAGTCAGAGTCTACACGAAGCAGGCAGTAACACCGCGGGTTTTCTGCATAGGAAATGGTTCGATTTCAACTTGTTCGGGAAAGTTTTCAACCTAAGGACGTAGATCCCGAAGGAAATCAAACAAAATGGACGAACAGATCTGTTCAACAGGAGAGAATCTATTATTACCATGTTTACACTTACCACCGATCCGAAGTTCGTACACCCGACAGAATTTGAGAAACAACGGTTGGTTTTATCATAGAAATAAAACTGATCTAAATTGATCAGCGCAGCTTGTTCAAATTCGCGTAAAGGAAATGCCCTTTTCTTCTTTTATACTCTTCGAATGTATCGAATCATTAGACTGAAATACTTGAACCAAACTGTGACAATTCTATAGATGATCTGCAGAATAGAAACTAAGTACCAAGGAATAGTAAACATCTGCGGAGATAGAAAAAGAAAAATATACTTGCACAAATAATTCCTGACGACTGGTAACGATTTATTTAAATGATGATCTTCACGAAATATAGGATGTTCCAATAACTTGAACCGATTTTAAATGTGAATTAAATTTAAGCGTCGACATTGTTCTTTCAGATATAACAAATTGCAATTTATTTATTTATGCCAATTTATTGCAAATGCAAGTTAGTTGTTCAGGCTTGTGTTAAAAGCATTTACTTTTGATCGTTAACTAATGAACAATTCACTCATAGTGACCATTATCAGTGACATAGAATGAAAGGTAAACAGATGTGTTTCCCGTCGGAAGTAGCATTGTGTTGCGAGCGTGGTTTTAATTAAGTTTATTTATTTTGGATCTTGACCAAGTTCAACTCGATGCCTTGTTGAGCTGCGCTTTGCAGACGATGTGAAGAGAAAGGAAGTTAACCTAGCGATGAATGTCTTTAAAGAGACCTCCGTCTAAAATGGTATATATGACTAAGAGGTCGTAATTCTATACGCAGGCATTTTAAACGCGCATGTTTATTAGCACACTGACTCTATAACAGCAGTTGCTGCACAAACGCAATATAAAGCATGGTTGCGACAAAAGAAAACTCATAACAACTGCTTGGTCGTTTTCCTTAAGGGATTTTCTCGCAAGGAATTCGAGGATAGCCACTTTAAAATCTACGTCGATAAATAACACCTGAATGGTAAAAGTCGTTTGTATTTCCCCGTAAATATCCAGTCACATGGCAGTACAGTATTTAAGTGAGCATAGTGTTTACACTTAACACTCTATAAGGAAGGATTTAATTTCGGTGATTTTCGTTACCGCTACTTTGTGACACGCACATACAAACTGTAGTCGAACACACACACTCTAAAAGTTTGATATCAAAGGTAATAAAATATGGCCTCTATAGTTAAGGGTCGATTTCGCCATCTTTCCTTCGTATTTTTTGTTACCTTTCTTGATCATTCCAATTTGGCGTTGGCGGGGGATTCTGTAGAGCAAGAGCTAATTAATTGTTAATATACTTCCAAAACTTATTTTACTGAATTTTACCAAAAACAAAATAATTTCCATGCGTGAATATGACTGAATGTACAGTCGAAAGTACTTGCGTATTTTATACAGTTTACAATTTAAGAAAAGGATCATAACATTCATCGAGTGCATCTTTAAAATTTTGTTAGCGAAGGGATTTCGACATTTTATATCATTAACTTTACTAATTTACTTTTTGTATGAATGATACATTATAATATATATATATATATATATATATATATATATATATATATATATATATGCACATACTCCATGTGTAATATACAGGGTGCCCCCCCCAAATTTGACAATAATGAAATAAGTCCCGATTTTCACAGAATATATAGAAACGGATCAAGATTTTATATTTAATGTTTTATTTTTGTTATCTCAATGAGAACCTGCCAGAGAGATGGATCGGTATTGATGGAGATGAAGACAGTTTTCTGATGAAATGGCTGTCGCGCTCACCGGCCCTGCACCCGCGTGAGTTATATTTATGACGATATATGAACGGACTGGTCTATGTCCCCCTCTTCCGGCTAGCATCGAGGAATTCAAGCAGAGAATCACTTCCGCACTGGATAATGTTACTGGAGACATGCTACAGCGTGTTAGGCAAGAGCTCAACTACCGACTTGACGTGTGCCTTGTCACAGGATTTGGACATAGTAAACGCTTATGAATTCAGTCCCATTATAAACTTATGTTCAACACCTATCTGTTCAGTTTCATTGAGCTAAACTTAGTAGTTTTCAAGATAAATGCTTTTAAAATGATGTCAAATTTTGGGAATATCCTCTCTCTCTCTCTCTCTCTCTCTCTCTCTCTCTCTCTCTATATATATATATATATATATATATATATATATATATATATATATATATATATATATGTCGGCTGTAACAGCAACCGATAACTGTTCATCCCACAAAATATTTAATATCTGAAAAGCCACTAAACTAATTGAGTTTCTTTTTCCAGGTTTTCAGAAAAAACTTTAAGCCATCTTGGCATTATTTGTCGTAAGAATAGTGACTTTCCAAGCGCAGCTTAGAGGTGGCACAAGGCCGAAAGTAGGGGGCACTCAGCGAGGATCGAACTCACTACTCAGTCGTAAATGTTCTAGCGAAACAAGCTTGCTAACCATTACACAAATTTGTCGTAAGAATAACTGAAAAAAACTTTGAGGTTAAAATCGTTTTGTGTCAGCCTCACTATGTCTTCCCAATTAACCAATGGTGAGAGGAAATAGATCATTCAGGGCTTCAGTAATGTTACCAATATTCATACTCTTACGTGGTAAATAAGCTTAAAAAAGAGTAAACAGTAGAGAGGAAAATTGGATCAGGAGGTCACTACACCAAGAAGGATCATCATTTTAACTTGAAGCTAAATACGATCTTAATATTCATAGTACAGTCAAATAGTGTTAAAAAAACCTCGGAGAATTCCAGTAAAATATCTTTAATCATTTCTAAGTTATAGCGGTTTAAATCTTAATCTAACAATTGAACTATTTTGGTGTTGCACAATATGGACAATATATATATATATATATATATATATATATATATATATATATATATATATATATATATATATATGTGTGTGTGTGTGTGTGTGTGTGTGTGTGTGTGTGTGTGTGTGTGCGTGTGTGTGTGTGTGTGTGCGTGCGTGTTTTACGGGTAAAATTTAAGCAAATTACACAGTAAAACCCAGTAATCAGGAGACAAGCCAAAACAATATATCGTCGTAATTTAATCGACGGGATAATGTAGTCGTCTTTTAACCAATGCATGCTTTGTTTTAATCAATATTATAGGATAATATAATATAATTGAACGAGCGAATTCATAGAACATTATTATTTGTCCTAATGATGGAGATGTTTAATTTTTTGGAGATGTTTAATTTTTTGTTTTAAGTTTTGAGTTTAATTTGTTTGTTTTGGCAAATAAGGAAAGTACATCAATATATTACGCTTCTTCCATTTATCTAGTCTTTGGTTAGTTCCTCAGGAATAGTTTACTGATATTTTTACATTTATTTTTCTTATTTTCCTAGATTTTTAGATTAATTTGTTTATCAATTAAGCGGTTATGGAAATTATTGCTAATATTTGCTTTTGTCTTTCAGTCCGCCATAACGTATTGGGCATATAGAGGATATTAAATGTGTTCGATTAAATTATTTATGATGGCGTTTGTTATCTGTGTTTGTATTAATTGTCGTAATTTTGAAGAGTGTTGAACTATGTAATGTCTGGCTCACGGCCACTTCCCGTTGAAACGCTTATTCTCTCATGATCACCAAAGTTAAGCAACGTTGACTCTTGGCAGTACCTAGATGGATGAACGCTTGGGAATGCCAGATGATGTAAGCCTGGATGTGCAGGTGGTGTAATGGATAATGGCTCGGAATTTTTAATCGGACAGCCGCGTTTCAATTCAAGTTGGAGTCGTTATATTCACTTACGCGCAAATACCTTTAGCAAAGGTATGAACCCACCTCTTCTCCCCATAGCTATGGGTTAATTAGTATGACTTGTATCACTAAACCGTTATTATCAAAAATATTTTACAATCTAAAATTATTTTCTGTCTTTAAATAACCTACGAATGCTAGATAAGTGGTATTAAAGGAATCACCAAAATTATGTAATATCTGTCCTTATATATGGCTGTGAATACTGGACAATTTCATCACAAATGAAAGGACAGAGATTTGGTTCTACAGAAGGATGCTGAGAATACCACGGATGGACCACGTAAACAACGAGCAAGTTTTAAGGAGAATGGAAACCAAAGAGAAATTTATGCTAGGAATCATAAAGACGCAGTTGGAACTTCTGAAACAAAAAATTTCTTAACCTGCCGAAGGGCATAGTCTCGTCTCGGCAAACAGCTACCCGACCCCGTACGAGACTAGATGTCTAGATAAAGATGAAAAGACTAAGTAACACTAGCTCGACTACACATAAGCCATACATATGAAATCCATTCATACTTGCTGAGGAATATCAACCAGCACTTAACTGCACTCAATGGGAAATCGCATTTTAACAGAATATACTCACTTTCTGCCTATAAGACGTAAGTAGTACAAGGAAAACATGAGAAAACTCTCACCACCTCTGTCACCTTATATCAATCTAAAACTATCCCTCAAAAATTGTCTTAAAAATAAAAGAAAGCTAATTCTTTTGTAACTAGATATGTGACCTGATGTACCAGGAAAAATATATTTTCTGGGGAAATAAATTATAGTCATGGAAACTTAAGGTTCTCTCTTTCTTTATTTAATTATCATATATATACATTTCAATTGAGCACTGTTGAGTGATAAGCTAATTCTATAAACAACAGCCACCTGCACTAATGCAAAGCTCTTCAGTAAAATGAATGGAGCACTTTGGTTGATTGGCATTTGTTTACATTTGTAAAACAATACGGTAGATTCAGTTGTGTAACTCTA